>LFIW01000480.1:0-48650 GCA_001625285.1 Colletotrichum incanum
AATGCCTATATCCCTTATTGCAATAGGGAATCGAGCATGGGTTGTATGCATGACTCGGATATGCAATGTCCAGGTCTGACACAACTCCCTCGAGTTCCCGCCGGAACAGCGGAGAAATTGCTAAGCGACGCACCAGAGGCGGCAACCGCCACGGCCCAAGAGGCGAGGGCCAGCGGCCGAGAGGCATTGGAAAGAGACCGAAGCGATCTGGGCGAGGCTCACCAACGTAGCCGGCCTATGTGATCATACGCAGGCTGCAGTGTGTGACTCTCAGGGTAATCCCTTTCTTCCCTCGCGGCCGTACGTTCATAATTTGCGCGAATGAAAGACACGGTCAATCCTCGCTGGCGAAAAGATGTCGAAGTACGTCATTTGATAGGATATCCCTGTTGTGACTATTGCTCGTTTTTCTGACTATTGTGTGTGGGAGCGTCTCCTCTTCCGCCGGACCCCCCTTATGCCAGGTGCCAAGATGCACGTGCCATCGGATTTCGTGTATTTGGCTGGCGAAATCCGTCCCAGATATGTATCCAGCATTTTCCTGGATTGCCCCACTTTAGCCGGGCGCTCAGCCACATTGCCCACTCAGAAGTAAGCAGTTGCGCAGTATGCACGTGGCGGCGATGGCGCTGAGGTGGCTGTGCAAGCAACTGGCCAAATAGGCTGGAATACTTACATAATCGTTCGCCGATAGCCTGGCCCCAAAAGGCAGGGGTGGTAGGGGCTCCTTTCATTCTCACGGACCTCCATTTCGTCGTCTTGACCCAATCAACTATTTAATCAGCTCGACTGACTACCTCTCAATAACTCAACTGCTTGGCACCTGTCCTCCACCGCCATTATCACAGCAGCCGTCGTCGCAATTCTTCTCACTTTATCACTTTCGCCAAAGCAAGCAGCGGACCGCCCTCCGCTACATCTTGCGACAAGATTTTGTTCGGCTCTTCGCTTTCGCTTGGGTAAGTCGCGTCGGCGAAACTGAACCAGATTTATTCTAACTGTCTGTAGATCGAAACACCCTGCGCGGTGCGCCTTAGTATTTTCTCTTACCGTCGCAGTCGACGTCTCCTCTTCCGCCTCCTCCGCGTCCACCTTTATTTCCTTCTTTCCTGCCGTCCTGATTATCGTCTCCTTACTGCCAACGGCTTCTCGACAGCCAGCCTGAACTTCACCTCCGAATCGCTCCTTCCAACCTTTCGTGTGCCGCTTCGGCCGCTTTCCAGTCTGCCGACCGACGTCGATCGTAGCCAAAACGGTCATGGCGCAGCTGCCTCTGGAGTTGTAGTGCGACATCATTGAGCAACTCGAGCCATGCCTGAGAGACGCTGCGCTCAACAACCTTGTTCAGTGCTCTCGTAAG
The DNA here is from genome assembly GCA_001625285.1 of Colletotrichum incanum. Taxonomy (NCBI): domain Eukaryota; kingdom Fungi; phylum Ascomycota; class Sordariomycetes; order Glomerellales; family Glomerellaceae; genus Colletotrichum; species Colletotrichum incanum. The sequence continues at coordinate 1,361 of LFIW01000480.1, forward strand.
CTTTGCGGCCAGCTCGATGGCACACTCTATCGCCGAGATGCTCTGACCGGCCTGTCCGTACTGTGGGCGACGGCGCGAGGGGATGCCGCTGCTCTCCAGAAAGCCATCCGTCATGGCGTCACTGTCAACGCACGATGGCCAAAAAAGTGGAGGAGCCCCTGGAAGGAATCTTGCCCGGCAAAGTGGCTCGCCTTCACGCACAAGGTCAAGGGCTACACAGGGCTGCAAGTCGCTGCTGTGCTCGGTCATACCCACCTGATCGAAACCCTCTCCAGTGCCGGCGCCGATGTCAACGCCGTCACAGTCTGCTGCTGGCGCTGTGAAGCCGAGGCGTAAACCGACGCGATTCACGACATCACGCCTCGAGCCGCCAGGAAGCCGCCGCTCCACTTGGCCATATGCCATCACAAGTGGGACACGGCTAGGGCCATCGTACGCCACGGTTCCTCTCTGGTAGTGGACGGTCCCGATGGCCCAGAGGACGTGCTCGGCTGGATTGACTACAACGGACCCAACATCCGCAACCTGTCGGCTCTCCACGATCTGAGCCGCCGCTGGGCGCCCGGAGACGAAGCCTGCGACTTTGCCGACTGGCTAGTGACACATGGCGACATCGACATCAACGCAATGACGGACCAAGGCATGACGCCTTTGGCGACGGCGTGCGCTGCCGGACAGTTCAAGCTGGCCCACCGGCTGCTGTCCCTGGGCGCGAACTGCAACGACCGCGTGCCGACTCGGCCTACAGAGACGCTGATCCATATCGCGCTGAGAGCCTGCAACGACATGGGTACGCGACGGTTGGCGGTCAACACTAGCGACGACGAATATTCGCTTTACCTCTCAGGACGAGACGAAGCCTTCGACATGGTACTGGAGCTGGTCCAGCTGCTGCTACACAAGGGCGTGGACGTCGACGCGACGGACGCAAGCCAACAGACGGCGCTTCAGGTCGCCGCGACCTTCGGCGGGCTTGGTGTCATCGAGCTCTTGCTGGAAAGCGGAGCGAACGCGGAGTTGCAGGACGTCTCGGGCGCGACGCCCTTGGATCTGGCAAAGAAGCAGAGCCCGCTTGTGACGCCGGCCCGCTGGTCCAGACGACCTGGTTGCGGGCCTTCGCCGTCTCCTACCAATGGCGACGACATCAGGTTTGTGGCAGCGCGGTACCGCTCTCTACTCGCCGCGGCCTAGGCGGCACGCGCGTTCGACTCCGACGGCCCGCAGTTCACGAATGAGGCTGGCAGGGTGGTTTTGGAGCTCAGCGAGATCCACACACCGCACGCTACGAGCAGCCTGCGTCACCAGTGCTGGGTGGTCATCGACGGTCAGGACCCGATTCTCGAGCACGTCCCCCACCTTTCTTCGACCTACCGGGGCGGAAACCCATTTCTCAGATTCGCCCTCAGCGGAATATCGGCTGTGTTATGGGCCGCCGAAGGAAGGCCCCGAGTCATTCTGAAGTTGAAGACGTACGACAACCACGTCAAGGCTTTACGAAAGCACGTTGTAAGAGTGGAGTTTCGTGACAACCACAAGAAGACCTGCTTCTTTCGATTCGTCCTCCCGTTCGTTCTGACTTTGGAGGAGAAGTCCAGGTAAGCAGCCTAGCTAGTTGACGCAGCCATCCGAGCTAACCGACCCTTTCCCTAGATCGTTCGTTCGCCGGGCATGGAAGAGAGGAACTATGTAGGAGGCGACGTGGGAAATACTTGCCGGATGGTTTTGCTTTGACTCATTTGCTTCGATATCGTACATGCACCTCGCTGCAGGCCAAGCCTGCGTAACACTATCACATGTATACCCGCCGCGGCATGTTCAGGCTGTAAGTAGGCTTTATATTACAACGTTCGCTTAGGTCCTCACGAGGGTTCTCCCGAGATCAGGCGTGAGCCGCTGTGACGCAAGCGTCGAGTCCGACAAACTTTGAGTTGTCATCCTCGAAGAATCAGCGACGTAAATGATGATACAGGGCCAAATATTGCCGCGGTGGCTTTATTGCAGCTTGAGAGGAATTGAAGCAGGCTGTACCATGCTACACCTCCTCGTCACGCCTTCCTCCCGGGCCCTTGTTGCGTCTGCCTGATATCTTCCCCTCCCTGATTCCGAATCACTCGTCGTGTTCTTTTCCTTCTATCGGTCTGTTGTGCCCTCCGCTGGTTGACACATCAGCACTGGTAAGAACTTACCAGCTGTCGCTGACGACGGTATCTTCAACTTCACTGTCGGTAGTACTATTCGAAAATTCCCCTTGAGCTCCAAATGGCTGACGTCGAGCAGAACCAACGACTAGAATAGAGCTTCCCGCCACACGACCCGGTCAAGACGCGCACCATCGACAACGGCAGCCACTCGCAAAGCCGAGGAGCGACCACTCCAAGGCCGAGACACGCATGACAAGATGACTTACGAACAGCGCGGTGTCGGCGAACCAGGCAAAGATGCCATTCCAACTGTTCCCTGCGCTGCAGTCGACTTCCTTCCAAACGCCAGTGCTCGCCCACCCAAACCCCGAGATCCTTCCTTCAACAAGCGAGCCCAAGACAAAGTGGACCCCCGGAACCCGCGGCCGCCCCCCCTTCTTTCCCGTCGAAATCACGATGATGTTCCCGAGAAAGCTCGATTGGAATCCCTCGTCCAGGCGATACGAGTTAACAAATTCTGCCCAGGGCGGTGGACCGGCTTGAAGAGGACTCAGAAGACGACAACAAAGGCGACTCGAAGCAGGACCCTCAGGGAACCACCCACCCAGGAAATGTCTGCGGCGACTCGGACGACGCCACGGTCTGGAGGCATTTGAGAAGCGCCTCCGTGACCTAGCAACGCACCGGCTTGGGGCAGATCCCGCCCAAGATAGCAAAGACGCTTGCCCGTTGCGGGAGACTGGCCGAATTCAAAACTCCGGTCCAAGGTCTATGGCGACGATATGGGACATAATTTCGAAGGGCCGGGACGAGGAAATCCGCCCTTCTGAGCACTCCATACCCTCGAAATCTGGCCGGCACTTAGGCGCGCCTGGGAGCGGGTCGGGGCGATGTCCTGTCTGCGAAGTCTCGCTGAAGTTCTGTCCTGACGAAGCCGAACCGTAAGGCCTCCTGTGCATATCCTCACTCAGCGGGCTAACGGAGCTTAGCATTGTGCAGCGCGAGTCAATCTCCCGGGCCGCATTCCCACTCACTGCGGACCACCTCATGGAGATGACGAGGGCGATGAATAAGACTCGAGGTACTGCGCTGCGGCCTGGCCTCCGGACCCTTACACCCTTCAAAGAGGCTGACGGAGAGGATCACCCGCGAATATCCCAGCCTCGAGGAGCCGCGCTTCGGGTTCGGCGTCTACCAGCCCGACGGTGCCTCCTTGGCTTCATCCTCTCTCCCGCGTCATCAGTCGTTACGTAAGCTTTTGGTGAGCACGACGCTTGTGGCAAATGGGGCGGGCGAGCATGATGACAATCAAGTTGACTCTCGTGAAGGATCAGAGCGAGCCGCCGACGCGTTCGAGGTATTGTTCCCACAGCTCGAGGTTTTCGGATCCACTGAAGATTACTATGGAAAGGTCTACTAGAGTGCTCTCATGCGCTGTCAACGTGTCACGACAAGATGGGTCGTGCTTCGCTCCCGGCTTTGTGTAAGCAGCTTAGCTTTTACGTGGTCAAGATCGTCAAGAAATGGCGCAGAGTAGAGCTCAACTCCCGTCTTGCTGCATGCTTCGGCCTTCGGCGCGCGGTCTACTTCACGCGTCGCTAGAGTCTCTTTTTGAGGGAGACGTAGAAACTCACGTCGCACAAGACGAGCAGGGAAGTGAGAGTACCAACAGTTTGCCAGGCGCGGCATGCGTCAAACGAGTCTCTACGTGGGTAGAGGTTCTCTAGATTAGCCACCTTCTTTTTCGCCTTCCTCTGTTCTTCTCTCGGTCGCCTGACCGCCATTAACCTCTCGACCGACCGCCATTAACCTCTCCACCGGATCTGCCGCCGTTGACACCTCGCCAGGCTAGTGAAGAGCTGGCCTTTCTGGAATATCGCAGCTAGTCGATTCGTCATCCGAAATGTACACAATTGTCTCCTTTCACCCGAGTACCGTCCTCTCCCGTACTCCAGGCAACGTGGACACCCGAGGCGTGTTGACTATCTCGAGAGGAGGCAGCGGTGCCCGTTCTCAGGGCCAGTGTGTCCTTGGCTTGCGGCTCGAGAAGATGACATAGCGAGACGCACTGGGTCACCGCGCGGCGGGGTTATAAAGCAGATGCCAGCACTCTACGAGATGTCAGTACTGGGCGGACGGCTTCGGCTTTGGTGAGATGCCACCTACCTCCTCTACCTTGCTGGGGTCGAGCATCTGGCCATACCGCTCGAGGCTGCAGGAGGACGAGGTGCGCAAGATGGCGTCGAGTATGGGTTTTTTCTTGTCAAACCTCTGCTGGAGGCGGTGCCTGAAGTGGGGTGACCATGGCTGCCGTCTACTTTCGATCACGCAATAACAACTGCTCAGCTGCTCCTTCTATCGCCTGTCTACCCTCAACCCACTCCACCCAGGTTCTCAGCCGCAGCTCGACTGCTACTTCATTTGATCGCTCAGCCATACCCTTCTTTCATTTTATGCGAGGCTACGTCAGTTCCAAACGCTTCCCACAGCGACAGCCTACTCTTTCCCTTGACACTGTCCGGAATCTAGCCTCGTCAACCTCGACCCTTCCCCAAGACGATGACCTTGCTCTCTCCTCATCCTCGCGGTTACGACCACCGTCCACCCTCTATCGCGCAACAGCGATGGCTCAATCGCTCCTTCTCTTGCTGACCCACACCCAACTGTTCTCTTTTGCGGTCGCTCCGCCGCAGCCTTGGCGTCAACTCGACTTCATCATTTCAACTCCAAGTCTGCCGTCCTTACACTTCCCAAACACTACAAACGCGACGTATGGTCGCTAAGCCGGCGTCTTTCTTCAACTTCGTCTTGTCAGCGTCGCCTCCTCACTAGCCAACACCCTCGCCCCGCCCTTCAACTCCGCCTCCGCCGTCTCCTGGCGCGACTAAGAAACAGCGCTCATCCCCGCCACCGCAGGACCTGGTCCTGGTTCTCCAAGGTCAAACTTTCGTCTCTGCCTGGTAAGACATTGCCTCTCCCGGCTACTTGCCATCAAGGTCCCTCGCTAACGGAGATAGGTTCAGTACCCAGCATATACAATGGCGGCTCCGCTGACCCAAACCTCATCCACAACTTCAACCATCCGCCATCACAGAAGCTCCTCCTGGGCACTTCCAGTCACAGACGCAGCCGTAACTAAGACGAAAACACAAAGTCAGACAGGATTACACGCGAGGGCGCTCTCCTAGGAAGAAATGAGCACCACGCGTCAGCCAACCGAGAGGGATTGCGCCTGGTTCTACTATGGCCTCCCGAGCCAGCCCAGACTCATCGCACGGTCAAGCTCGACATCGTACAGGTTTGGTTTTGATGGATGGTCGTCCGAACCAAAGACTTTGACTATTGTCGGGAAGCATGACATCGTCGGCAAATGGAACGATGAACCTTCCTCGTTGAGGAAGGAAGTCCTAGACACCCTCGCCGAAAAGAAGGTCGACTGGCAGGCAGTCGATATCGTCCGAATCGGGTACGTCGGTGAGGAGATGCCTGTCATTCTTTCCATCTCGGTCGTGCCGGGTACGCTGTCGTGGGTTGTGGGTGATCAAGTTGCTGGGCAATGCAGAAACGCCCTCCTTGATCATGGACTCGACGACGTTCACTGCGAAATCAAGGAGTCGAGGCTGGTCAACCTCGCATCCGCCCCGGCAGTCCTACAACAAGACCGCCACGACCATCCTCTCCGCTGGTACTCCTACATCTATCAGCTTTCCGATCAGTTGAGCACAAGCATCGCTAGCCTGGATCAACCCCACCGAGAGGGCACAAAAGGCATCCATCTGCGCCGAGCCGGTGGCGAGTCCGGCGAGGTACTCGTCTTGACCTGCCGACACGTCTGCTACGGTGAGAGGGAGAAGGGTAGCCGGCTACCGGAAGAAGAGACGCTCCCTAGCAAGTCCATCATCCAGCTGCCGGGGAAGACTCGGGATAATCTTGTGGTGGGCTTGAAGTCTTTCAACGTGAGGCGGGCCAGAAGATCCAAGCAGAAGAAGAGAAGGGAGAGGCCTGCGACAAGGTGAGAAGATGTCAGAAGATCGCCAAGCTTCAAGGCACCATAGTCGCCATCGATGCTGTGCTATCACATTTCTACTGCCGCACGACGTTGAACAGCAGGATCTTCGTTAACGTCGCATAAGTCAGAGACTACGGAGTGCAAGACCCCGGCTTTTTAAGCGATTGGTGTCTAGTCCAGCTGGAAGCCCGATGCCACGAGAGACACCTTTCGGAGCTTTCCAACCGCGTCTACATTGATGGCGACGACTTCGATCAGCGCTTTCCGGTCCGTGACACGGCGGTCGACGTCGTCCAAGACCGTCATCACGATCGTACCATCCAAGTAGGAGGCATTGTCGCGGTTTCGGAGCTTCTGGACACCAGTCGAACACATATCGTAGGCATGAGGGGTCAAAAATCCGGGCTGAGGTTCGGACTATTCAACCAAGTCAAGTCCGTTGTCCGCAGGGTCTACAGTGACGGCCCAACTTTCCTCTCCCGGGAGTGTTGCGTTGTGGCAGACAGCGCCGATTCTTCTAGTATCTTTACTAAGAAAGGCGACTCTGGTGCGTGTGTCTTCGACCTCGAGGGGCGGGCTGTGGGCATGGTTACGGCAGGCATAGAGCGGGGGGACCTGCTCCAAGGGAACGACGACTATGGCCTAGATCGGGCGGTGGACGTGACATACGTCACCCCGATGGAATGGCTTCTGGCCGATATGAAGGCTTGCGGGCTGTCGATGGAGATTTTTTGAGGATCGGTAACGCGATAAACCAGGGACAACCTAGAATCCCGAGCGCAGAGACTATAAACATAGGCAGTGAGGAACGAACGGTTGTGGCGCTTGGCGGCAGCGGAGCAAACTTGTAGTTTGTTTTTCTATTAACTAACAACTAACTGAATCAATCACCCCGGGCGATATAATGCTTCCTACCACGCAGTCTTTCAAGGGTGAAACACTGATGTGCATCGGGCTAAGCTACGAGGACCTCTGAAGCGGGTTCATAACTTGGCGGACTGGACTATGGATCCGAGGACCACGGCGGCGGCGGCGGCGGCGGCGGAGTTGATGACGCTCCGTAGCCTGCGATAGCATCCACCAAGTTCGATGTCGGTAGGGCCCAAGCCCAGCTGCAAGTCCGAGTCCAAAGTCCAGGTCCGAGTCCGTCCCCCTTGGCAGGCTCGAGAAAGTTTGTGAAGCTCTCTGTGGGACCACATCGTAGGTTTTGGGCCTGCTCCGGGCCTCCTCCATACGAGAGTGATCTGACCGCAAAGAGCCTGCAGCGCCGTCGGAGAGACAACAACGGCAGGGCTATGTCATCTTTCATCTACAGCGGTGTACCCATGAATGAGCAAGGAGAAATCTACTCATCTTCTGGCCGAGATCCTGGTCAGCCGTGAACCCTGCAGGTACAAAGATGGGTTGCCGGACTACCGCGCGAAGCTGATCATCGAGAACGCAAGACGTCGCAGGCCCCCAGCGACGTCCTTGTCGACGTTGCCACAGACATCCGCACCGCGCCAGACCGAGCCCCAGAGGCAATGCAACAAGTCACCGAGCGATTGGACAAAATCATCTCAGAGATCCGTGAGATCCAGAGTCCTTATATGAATGGCGAGAAGGCCGTCGATGTATTACTTGTACGTTCTCGATGATTCCGGGCCCAACTTTTCACTCAGTGGCTGAAACCCGGTACGATTACAGGTTACACACAGGGTGGATTGCCGTTCTGACGTGTGTTAGCTCGAATGCATCATGATCCTACTAGGTTGACACTAGATCCTGCCCGATAATTACAAAGAAAATAATATCAAAAAACCGACCCTTCGCCTCGGTTTGGCCTTGCGACCTACGGGGAATAGTGATTCGCTTGGGCAGTTCGAGCTTTCTCAATCGCTTGCTCATCCGGGACAAACGTAAGCCGTTGGCTGGAAGCGGCAGCAGCCAAAAGACCATTGAAGGCCGAGCCCAGCCTCTCGCAGTAGTCTACTCGCTTGCCCAGAATCTCGCGGACTGAATCATCGCAGCTTAGATCGAGGATCTTAAGAAACGGATGAGATGACGCAAGGATCGACATGGTTTGCTCGTTAGCATGTTTGGATATTATAGGCAGTAGCGGAGACCTCCTCAGGTGGTCGCATCCACGGACGAAAAGCTCCAGCATCTTATGGTTGTTGTGAATTATCGACATCGCGAGCGACCCTTCGTCTACTCGGGCGCCGTGTTCGAGCAGAATGACCGCGCACTCTACGTTCTGCGAGCTGGCTACCGTGCGCAGTGCCGTCCGACCTTCCGGTTTGCATGCGTCGACGCGGGCGCTGGACTTTAAAAGCAAACGAATCATCTCCTTCAGACCTCCAAAGCAAGCCGATATGAGCGGGCTGCTGCGGCGTAGGCCATTCGGAATGGCAGGGTTTGGATCGGCCTTGGCCTCCAAGACAATTTGGAGGGCTGCGTCGCTGTGACTGTCGACTGCGTGTAGAACTGTAGTGCGACCACTTGCATCTATCGTGTTCACATCCGAGCCATGTTCGATGAGGAGCCTCATATCATGGAGCTGGGCCCGGGCCGTGGCCCAGTCTAGAGCCGTACGTCCCTGGGCGTCCTTCAGGTGGACGGCATTTGGGTTCTCCTCAAGCTCGTCCACGAGTGGCTTAAGATCTAGGCCGAATACGATCTTGTGTATCAAAGGGAATTTCTGCTCATCGATCCAGTCCCTGTCCAGAGCGTTCCTGATGCAGCCCAGAGCCTCTAACTCTTCATCGGTGCATTTTCTGCGAAATCCAAAATCCCACACATGGTCATACGATCTATAGTTGGGCGAGTCGTTAGTCGCCCTGCCTCTGCTTAGTATCACCTTTGCACTTACTCTTGGTCGACGGGCGCACCTTCCCTCATCAAATACTGCACAGTGCGGTATTGGTGCATTCCGCCATAGAGCGCCCACTTACGATGTTCTTAGCGACTCTTTCGATTTCGATTTAAGATGGGTCAAATGAGAAGGAACAGATGGGTGGACATACCCTGATCAAGCTGTACCCTCGGGAATCACTTATATCCCACGGCGACGCAAGTCCATGAGCAAACAAGTCCTTTAGGCCGTCAATATTGCCATCCATCGCGTATCTGATCGAAAAAGCCGTGTCTGGGACTTTCCGCTGCATTGTAAGCTGGCGCTGCGGTCTCGGGTAGTAGATATTTGGTCTCGGACGTTTCTTGCCGTGGGGAAACTGCTGGTGAGCCCCGAAGGTGTTGCGAAATAACGCGTTCAGAGGCGCCGTGAGTTGCTGTTGGACATTCCCTAACACGTCTGTGTACCGACTATGACCCCCCATTGAGGACGCCACGGTGGAAGCTCGGCCTAAGGGCGGTTTTTGATCGTCATTGTCGGCCACGCTCTCGCCATATGTCCCGCGGGCGGGCGGAGTGATTGGTCTTGTCGTGGCCGTGGACGGCGAATAAGAAGCGTCTGTCAGTTGCGGAGCTAATGAGTGGCTTGGCCCAGCATGAGAAGCCACAGGGCCACGTGGTTCAGCATCATAGTGACAGTGCGCTGCGTTGTTGGGGATGTGAAGCTCATCGTCTGCTATCGCCAGAGGAGAGTCTAATGAGTCAGCATATTGTTTGTTTTTCAACCCGGCATGCTGAGTTTTCATCATCGTACCTGGCGGGGGCCGTGGAATTTCATCTGAGGGTTCTCGCTTCCGTTTACGGGATTTACAGGACTCTTCATGGTACTGTTCACTGTTGGCCGCTTCCTGAAGGTCAATCTTTGAGCGCACTCGCGATTCGTACAGCTCGAGTAAGGCGTCAACTATCTGGTTGCATCGCCTTATGTTCTCCCAACTGAGTGATTTGCAAATCGTCTCAATGTTCACATTATCGAAGCGACCTTTCCTCGCCAGCCTGGATGATTTTGTTAGAGAGGCCCTAGGCCTGGAGGGTGCGCTTACTTGTTCAAAGATAACTGTAGGCCGCAGATCAGTGCTCCAGAACCTCCCGCCTTACTTAAAATGAACTCGAGCCGTTCTCCTGCAACAGCGAAGTTGTTGCAGTTCTGTCGAACCTTATCTTCCTGCTCCATTGTGAGGTGATCTAGCAGTAAGCTCCGGCCATCATTATTTGACCCGTAAAGTCTTCGTATCCTGGCAAATGCGACCAGCCACACATTTCTTTTGGCAAAGTCAAATCGGGTCATGTCGGATGGGTCTATAGAGGTGCACAGTGCATTAAGTTCGTCATAGAGGTAGGTCGCCGTATCGTCGGCAGCTTTACCGGATCTCTGGTGCAGCACCCATGCCTCAGGATCCTTTGATGATGCGGAACAAGGTAAAAATCGGCTTTTGATAGCATTGGTCACGCAATCAGGGAGCTTATCCCGCTTGGGGTAAATTAGGCAATCCTCTAGGACTGCAAGAAACTGCCAAAAATGAGCTATTTCCGACCCGAGTGACATAGAACGTACTTGCGGTTGGCCTCCAGCAGTGTCATCGGTGCCCTGGCATGCCGAACAGTAGGCCTCTGCTAAAGAAGTTTCGGCGTTTTCCATGACTCAGGTGCTTGGCGAGAACTAACTGTTGGAAAGGGCGTGGATGAAGCAACGTCAGCTGTGCAGATTTCACAAAGGCTCTGTGGGCATTGTTGGATGAACAGGAACGATGGGTGAGCACGATGATCAATGTCGGATGAGAAGTGGTTTTTGAGAGAGCTCGACTGCCAGTGCCGCTAGCAGGGGCTGTCAAGGGGGGTGTCAGCTAGTGATAGAGGTGTGTTGCTTTATCTTGAGTGTGTCATCGTCGGATGAGAAGTGGTTTTTGAGAGAGCTCGACTGCCAGTGCCGCTAGCAGGGATCGGCTCAAGATACAGGGTATTATTTGCACATTTACGCCGTTAAGGACCACCAGTTCGTGGTCGCATCAGGGGGGGGGGGGGGGGGGGGGGGGGGGGGGGGGTGCCGCCTCTGCCTAATGGGTTCATTGACTAACGCCACCCAAAGTACCTCCGAACGCACTGGGATGTATGAGTGCTAGCTACGCCCGCCCCACAGCCAAACAAAAAAAATTGTCGGCGAGGCGAGGGTGCGTAAACGTCAGGCACAAGACGTACTTTGGAAGAACGTACTCACTTGTGTAAGCGGTTCGCTTATTGCTATTCATCTTGACACTTTCTTTTCCTTCATTTTCTGCTTCTCGGGACCTCGGCCAGACCACTTACAGGGAAGTGGGGCCTCTCTTCTTGGCAGTGCCTGCGACCACATGCCGGTGCATTACTCCAAAAAGCATGGCCTTACTCCAGAAACATTCCCGTGCAGGACCTGGGGGCGACACGTTCCCGAACTTATCCAATTTGCCAAAGGCGAGGAGACTGGCCTTCTGCTTCCCGATTTCCTGCATATCCCTTCCACCACTGCACCCCTCTCATTGCCAAAAAGTCGCAGTTGCGGCATGAATGGAGAGCCCTCCCACTGGCAGAGCATTTCTATCGATGTTTGAATATGCATGCTCTTCTGAAAGCACAAGGCCTAGGCCCGGCGGTCCACAAGGGCGCTATGGCTACCATGCTTTTTACAGCTGGGACACAAGCAAAGCGTTCAAGCCTATTTAAGTTGATTCTTCATAAGAGGGTTTGGAAACCGCTCTGAGGCCCAAGAACAGCCCCAAACCCAGCAACAACAACAAAATGGCGCGGACAGAAGCTAACACTCGGCAATCGACTTGGATGTTTTCAGTCCATATCCTAGCCTTTTCCTTCTTGTAAGCCTGAATGGGCTGCCGTATTTCGTATCCATGTGGGCCGATCAGATCGCAGGAACCCACATAAGCTCGGTTGCGTTCAAGCCAATACTACTACAGTGTATCGACGACCTCCAAGAATCGTTGGTTCTGTTCCTCCAACCGCTCTTCGACATCTTCGCCTTCTATGTCCTATGCAACGAAGAGGATGCCAAGTCCAGACGCCTGATTACAAAGGCCGACGCATTTACCACTATCGTCAGGGTATGCGCCATCAAACTTCCGTCGGTAGCCGTCACGTTGCTTATGATCCTCCCGAAAACGACGATGTCGGCGTCCGTCTGCATTCTTGCGGCTGTGGCCTGGTCTTCCTTCATCCCCTGCGCAGCAAAAGCGGTCCAAGATGGGAAAGAAGATAGGGACCATTCCCTGTAGGATGCTCCCGGTGGTCGCTTTGGCATCTTTGCTAACGCTCATCAGCTCGGAAAAGAAGTCGGATGCGGAAGAGTTCCAGGGAAGATATTTGCAGTTACTGTCTTCACTATCCATGAGACTATTCTCTTGGAACATGGTCCGCGACGGCTGTCTCTTCCTCTTTGCGCTCTGCAGCCCTGGACTCGACCCTACTCTGATGACCCGATTCGTCCACCAAGTTGCGGCCCTCGAAACCGTTATGCTAAAATGGGTACAGAGTTACAACCGGGCTCGGAAAATCGTCCAAGTCTTGTCCAAGAACAAGCTTCCAGACCGGAGCACTGTGGCAGCTGTTGTAGACGGGCTGAGAGCCGGAAGCAACCAATCCTGTATATGGCTCACCAGCCGTATTACTGTCGTGGATACTCGTTGCATTGGCAAGCTGTATGACAGAGCCAGAAAGGGTTTCAGAGACGGTCCATTACTTCCCGTCGCGCACGGGTACTGTGATGAAAGTCGGTCTACGTTGTCTCGCACGAACATAAGATGGGTTACTGGTAAGTTACCATGGGGCTCCCAGACGATAGGCAAGGAAGACGGACCGTTGCTAGCCGTGAACATGCCTCGGTACACCTAGATGGAGGTGTGAAGATAGGCCGCAACGGCATGGCATCTTGGCAATTGGTTACCTCAATCCACTACTTCGAAGTAACAGTCAAAAATAGTCCACAGTAATGCGCTGAGTGTATACTTGAACGGAGAGTTAAGAAGAACAGGTCATGAAGAGTGTGAGCATAGCCAGTGGTGAGTACGTAACTAGTCGGCGTCGGTCACCATTAGGTAAGATCTCATCAGCAAACGAGGGTTGAGAAAAGGTAAATCATTCGATTTGCCTATCAATGTTTTCATCCAAACATTGCATCACCGGGTGTGTATATCTAATGTGTCTCGGCTTGCCTGCATCAGTGTGCCACATCCCGCGAACGAAGCAAGGGTATATAAAGTGTGAAATGGTGTGAGGCATATATGTATGCTGTTTCCTAGCGCAAAGAGAGAAGCATCTAGATGTAGTGAGACGTGCAAGTATGGAAGAGACAATTGATGCCCGGCTAAGTGGAAAGACTGCCTTTTTGGGAATCAACTGCATGCTTTTAAACAAGCAGACGAGTAGGACGTGCTCGATACGCGCCATCGTCTTGTGAACTGCACTACTCCGCTGATTTTAGTAAATAGCTAATGCAATAAGTGCATTGCTGAAGACCAAATTGCCTTCAAAACAGGATGCGACAGGCACTCAAGAAGCCCATGGCCTCATTTAAGACAAAATAGACTCACCATCTCATCTTCTATAAAGATCAAGATCTATATCCACAGAAGTTGGAGAGTCCGCTCAGGCAATCCATCCCACATTCAACCCAGAATCTTCACTACTATGGCTACCATGGCTCCCTTATACAACGCTTTGCCCACCCTGGGAAAGGCCGATTCGCTCTTTATCGATCGGCCGAGGGTGCTCAAAGAAATGCGTGACCTTCTTGCCCAATACGGCCATGTCTTTGGCCTCTGCCTTGTTCATGCGCATTGCAAACTAGAGGAAGGCGAAATCATGTACGCCCAAGGAGACACCGCGAAACCTGAGAAAGTTGCCTCCCTCAGTGAGTATCACGCCGAGCGCTGGCTGCCTTCCGGCCAACCATACGAGTACACCAGCCGATTAACCGTTGCTCCGCCCGCCGATCTCCTCAAATCATTCAGCGAACTTGTCTCTGACATCGGTGTTCTTGGTCTGTACCACATTGACACTGAGAGCGGCGGCAAGATGATTGAGCGTACCGAGGGACGGATGAATATTCTTTCGCCCTACAGTGGTTCTGATGGAGTAGAGTTGGGAGACCATTTGGAGACAGCTTGGAATCTTGGGAAGGATGATCCTGTCACCATGGCCTGCGTCATTTGGTGTGACACTCGATCAACCCGCTCTGGAGGGACACACAAAAGTATAGTGGCAGTCCGAGCCGCCATGTACAACTACCTGCTAACTTGATAAAACTTTAGACACAAAGAGTCACATTAGGTCGACCTGAGCTTTTCGGTGACTCACGATCTCATCAAGAAACCACTACAGACGTAGGGTTTCGGCAACTTCTGGTGATGCGACCCATACTGACTGCCGCCGAACAGTTCTACAACCTGGGTCGTTGGAAATGTTGTTATGGTACAGAGGCTTCGGCATGTGTTTATTCATTGATTGCTTTACCATGCGGCGTACCTGATTCAACATCAGAACGTTACGGGTTCCGTATTTGTTTTTAAACTGTTGCACAAACAATCACTCATTATTTCTAAGTCCACGGCTAGTGAAGCTTTTCATCTCCGTGCATTTGCTTGCTCGGGAGCTACAAGAACAGTTCCTATGATTGATATCCTATTGCAAGAAAGCAAAGGTAATAGTAAATTGTATGTGATACTTTGAATTTACAACGCGTGCTCTCTGCCTCTGAAAGATGGGAAATAGTGCCCAGCTAGTTGCAGTCACCGAGTTATCTCTGAAGCCATTTGGTGCAGTTCGTCTAGACTGGGTCGTTTCTCCGGCGAAGGATTTGTGCAAGCGTCCACAATGCGATTCAAAGGTAAAGGAACAGGGATCTCAACCCGGTCTGTGATCGGAGCATTCCCAAGTACCATGTGCCGAATGACGTCACCTAAATCATAGATATCAGACTTCTCAGTCCATTCAGGAACCACATCAGGGTCGCGTGATAGCTCGGGAGCCTGGCGGATTCCCCAGTGGCTTTCCATGTCGATAATAACAATCTTGGAATAGTCGTCGGAAAACACGAGGTTGTCGATACGCAGGTCGCGATGCACAATGCCGAGTAGGTGAAGGGACTTGAGCCCGGATATCAGCTGCAGGATCCAGTCTAGGTAGGTAGATAGGGCGTGAACTTGTCCAAGAACGAGATACCGTGGTTTGAACTTCTCAAAGACAAGCTTTCCATCTGGCGACTTCCCGAGCAACTGGATGATGTGTTCAGATACGGGCCTCCCTGGACAAGATCCTCCCTGACACTTAAGTAGGTTTCGCACTTCGCTCCCATATCTACTCTGCTTCGTAAAATGTTTGTCGTTATCGACTTGAACAACAGGAAGCAGCTGGAGAATTTGACTGACATCCTCCGAGTCATCTGGCTCCTCTGAAGGAGGTGGAGGAGCCTGCTCGAGAGGACGAATCTGGTCGCCGGCGATTTCGTAATGACCATGTTGCTCAGGTAGCGTTTGATTCAGACGCAAGATTTCTCCAGAGAGTGTGCCGGCAATGTCGGCCAGCCGGACATATTGATATGCGTTGGTATCCTTCTCATACCAGAAAGTGGAATAGAGTATAGCGCCCGTAATCTCTTTGCGTAGGTCGATCAGTTTTTGCCCAGTTAATGAGAAAAGATTGGTTGAGTCTCTTTTCTTGGAATAATCCTCTCGTATGATGCGCACCTGTGAGGAAAAATCGATATTCGGAGCGTCTGCCATGATAGATCGAAGTTTTAATGTTTGTGGTGTGAAGAAGCAGGCGAGATATGGGATTGGGTAGGTCAACTTCTATGATAGAGAGACTAAGTGTTGCACCTTCGATCAAGCGGGATGGCACCACAAATATAAAGATCCTAAGGGTCACGTGGAGCGCAGATCTTGGAGCATCGTCGCCAAACACAGCCCCACATCTACCATCAGTAAAGAATGGCACGCGCCCTCAAGAAAAACCCGCCGGTTTTACTGCTTCTATACCCTACCAAACCGGCGGACTTTTCTTGAGGGCGCGTGAACGGGTCCCGCCTTTGCTTTGTGGTGCAGTTGGTTGCCCTAACCTGCTCATAAGATCAATGCTCGCCTTGTCAGACCTATTTTGCCAGGCCCATTTTTACTATTTCCTATTCTTGTGCTCCGTCGCGTCGGGGAAGCGGGCGCGAGACTCATAAACGACCATAGTACATGCGGCCCTTAGCCTAGTTCTCATCATCACACACTTCATCACCCAGTTTGTGCCACACCTTTCTCGCCGATCGCCGCGCATGTCCCATTAGCCGATGTTACCTGCCATCTTACTGCGCGCTGATGTGTTGGGCCGGGGCCATGGTGGCCTCTGCCAAGGACGGATTGAGCTCCCGAGGGCACCCGAGCACTGGAACCCCGTCCTTGGCCTACCCCGGTAACTCATCGTTCAGGGTTCCCTTCCACTACAAGACAGCTCCGGCAGCTACACGACGGATACATATGTAGGTACCTCCATGTGTCTGCGCACCCTTAGCATCGAAGCAGGAGAGCCCATGTCCCTAGGGGTCCTGAAATGACACCGTTTCCCGCGGCGATGCAACACGCCCCTTCGGTCGGAGATGTCGGCGGTATCGTATGTACAGTAGTCCCAGGTACCCAGGCAGCCACTGGCCCTATTCATGCATAAAACACCGATGGCGGAAGACTGATGCACTGAGCTGTACAACATCTGCCATACTTTGCTTAGTCGAGACAGACCGCAGTCTACAAGTGTGGCACACACTGCGTGGTGAAGCTAAGCTGGCTGGCAGGGCTGGATGAGAAAGGCAAAGGTGCTGACAGGTGGCTGCCACTGGTGGTGGAGCCGGTCCGGCTGGAGGCACCTGTCACGGCAAGGGCCAACCGGCAAATGTGCCGTAGACGAAGATTGAAGTGCAAAGTGGGAGGAGATTTGGGGACATCTAGTCAGTGTCTTGTATCGGCGAATTGAGACGGCTCGGATCAACATTCCACCGCTTTGGCTGTTTGCCGGACCCCACTCGGCAGGCCTAGCTGATAGAAGAGACTTCATAATTAACCAGAATGTCACGGCGGCCGGGACACGGCCCCAGTTTCTGCCGTCTCTAGGGCGTCAAGCTCGCCCCACTTGGGACACTGGGAAGATATCCGTATGGGAGTGATTAGTGAGCCAATCAGCTAAAGCCACGTTATCTGACCCCTAACAAACACCCATGTGGGTTCTTCAAGAACGGCAATCCACTGTTAATATTTGCAGTCATTCATACAGCGGGCCGTACCAAAGCATCTACGCACTCATGTCTGTTGCAAACGAGCTTTCTCACCAATTTGATGACGCACGAATAAACGTGGCTCCAAGTGGAGCCGGGGTAGTGCTCTTTATGACTTAAAGATCCGTCACCTTGCATCACCCTATGGCCTCCCCCGCTGCTTTTTCAGACTCGCCACCATAATACTCAATGAACATGTCCGACCAAGAATCCCTCACGCCCCGTGTATTCATCGTGCGACATGGTAAGATATGCTCCTGGCAGTTGACGACTTTCCAATAACTCTTTCTGGGAATAGGGGAGACGGAGTGGGCCAAACAAGGCCGTTACACGGGGATTACAGATATTGACCTGACCGACGACGGTGTCGCGCAGGTGGTTTCGACGGCGAAGAGTCTTGTGGGCGTAGGCAAACTCGTTGACCCAATTCGTATCGTCAAAATTATCGCCAGCCCGAGGAAGAGGGCTACTAAAACTTTGGAGTTATTGCTGCCTTCCCGCGATGGGGGACCAGAGGTTATCTACACCGAGGAGGTCGCGGAGTGGGATTATGGTGTTTATGAAGGGTTGACGACCAACCAGATTAGAAAGTTAAGGAAGGCAAATGGATTGGATTCGGATGGGTCGTGGAATATCTGGAGTGATGGTTGTGAGGGCGGAGAGTACGTCCCGACTTTTGAACATGTTTCGTGGTAGTGGGCTGTTGCTAACACACCTACTGTAGGTCAATGCAACAAGTCACCGAGCGACTGGACAAAATCATCTCAGAGATCCGTGAGATCCAAAGACCTCATATGAATGGCGAGAAGCCCGTCGATGTGCTACTTGTACGCCCCCAACCCTTCGTATTATCTACTTGAACCAGCCCCCAGCATTCCTTCGGGTCCGATTTATCACGCGGTGGCTAAGACCTGTTACCATGACAGGTCGCGCACGGTCTTATCCTACGCTGTTTTGCGAAGCGCTGGCTCGGCTGGACTGTTGACTTTGACTTCCCCATGACCTTTTCCCCAGGGGCGATTGCTATTCTAAGGTGTGTTGGTTCGAATGCGCCATGAACCCAACACGTTGAAACTAACTCCTGCTCGATAGTTACAAAGAAAATGACATCAACCAACCGGCCCTGCACCTCGGTATGGCCCCGCCGCCCACGGAGGATGGCGGTTGCGCGTAGTTCGCTCGGGTAGTTCGAACTTACTCAGTCGCTTGCTTATCCTAGATAAACAGAAGCCGTTGGCTGGAAGCGATAGCAGTTAGAAGACCATTGAAAGCCGAATCCAGGTCCTCGCAGTTTAGATTGAGGATGTTTAGAAACGAACGAGATGACGCAAGGATTAATATGGTTTGCTTGTTAGCATATGCCGCTATTATAGGCAGTAGCCGAGACCCCCTCAAATAGATATACCTATCGCACCCGTCGACGAAAAGCCTAAGCATCTCATGGTTGTTGTGAACTATCGAAGTCGTCCTTGACCCTTTGTCTAGTCGGGCGCCGTGTTGGAGTAGGATGCGAGCACACTCTACGTTCTTCGAGCTGGCTACCGTGTGCAGTGCCGCCCGGCCTTCCGGGTTGCATGTGTCGACGCGGGCGCCGAATTGTAGAAGCAAACGTATCATCTCCTTTAGACCGCCAAAGCTGGCCGACGTGAGCGGGCTGCTGCGGGACAGGCCATTCGGAATGTCAGGGTTCGGATTCGCGCCAGCTTCCAAAATGATCTGGAGGGCCTCTTCACTGTGACTGTCGAACGCGTGCAGGACTGTAGTGCGGCCACTGATATCCATCGTATTCACGTCCGCGCCGTGTTTGATAAGGAGCTTCATATCGTGCAGCTGGGCTCGGGCCGTGGCCCGGTCTAGAGCCGTACGTCTCTGGGCGTCCTTCAAGCGGACGGCCCGGTTGTCCTTCAGCTCGTCCGCGAGTGACTTGAACTGTATACCTAATATGATCTCGTGTATCAAAGAGAATTTCTGGTCGCTGAGCGTACCTCAGCCAACTGCACGCTGCAGCCCACCCCGAGCTCCACCACAACCGGGATGGACCTCACCGCTGTGCCCTGCGTAGCCGACCCTTCGGTATCCAATGCGCTTGCGAGGCAGACGGCTTGACGGCCCGGTTTCTTCGCGAGATTCCCGAAGGCGCGATGTTTATCATGGTCCCAAGCTCTGTCGGACCTCAGGCGGTCGAGAATGCTAAGGCATGCTTCCGTCCTACCGTCACGGTTCACCTGCCGTCGGACGAGCCGAACACGCCCGACTCCACCGAGACGTTCGACTTCGTCAAATCCGTCGACTGGCGAATCGTAGCAAGTGCCAAACACGCAGAGGTCGCAGCAGCGCAGGCTGTGTGCGAATGACTGCTGCGGCGGACTAGCCCACTAAGATGCGGATCTCCCGGACGTATGTGGAGTGGGAGGAGGACGGCTTGAAACTCCTCCAAGACGCCAAAATTCACCCGGCGATGACACCTCCGGCCGTGGATGCCATCCAGCTTGTTTTGGTCGTCGGCCAACAACGAGTGAGCGTCGACAAGAGCTGGCGCAGGCTTCGGACCGAAGTGATTGAGCTCTCGATACGCAACGGCCGACAGACAGGCGAGAGTTTTGGTCGGTGGCACATACTTCTTCGGCCTCATCGTGTGGGACGAAGCCCACCAGGTTCGCGGCCTGAACACAACCACCGCAAAGGTCCTGTGGGAGATGCTGTCGCGGCAGACGCGCTCGCCGATGGTGGTGTTGGCCACCGGGAGCCCAATCACCAGCGGGTTCAAGGACCTGGCGCTGATGCTTTCCATGATCCGCAACCAGCCGGGGCAGCGGCAGGCACTTGCTATCCGGGCCGGTCTGGCCAACCTCGACACCAAAACGGCCAGTCTCCAGAAGGGAGCCGGTGAGCTCATCGTGGCCGGGGAGAGTAGGTCCCTCGGCAAAGACGTCATCGCGGAGTGTGCCAAGTTTCTAGGAGGCGACATTATCAAGAGGGACCCTACCAGCTTGTTTTTTGGTCATCCGATCATGGAAAAGAAGGAGGTTGTTACGGAGCTGGTCGAATGTCCGATCGACCCCGAGTTCCGGGACGCCATGGATAGCCTTGTCGCCAAGGTAGGCAGCGCGGTTGTGCAGAGGCTACAGGCCGCCCGGGCAGCAGACGGCGACGGCGGCGGCGACGGCGATGACGCAGCGCCGCGTCGATCGAAGGGCAAGCGGAAAACGACGTCGCGCGCCGACGGCGACATGGCCATCATCAGCAAGAGCCAGGAGATACGACAGCTGGACCTCGCCAATCACCTGCCCGGCCTTCTGCGGGCGCGGGAGACGACGCAGATCGAGACTCGCTGGACGGACATCGTCGATGTGATCGGATACGGCAAGGGCCTGCCTATCCCGCCGACGTACCTCGACGAGGCGCGCGTGCCTCCTGGCATCTGGCACAGCCTGAACGACATCTTTGCCGACTGTAGCCGGACGGCGAACCTGCTCAACATCTGCACAAAAGCTTTCAACGATTGCCAGGTCTATCCCGATGATGCCGAGTGCGGGCCCGAATTCGGCGGTCCCAAGAACGTCGTCGTCTTCACCAAGTGGCCCATTCTGGCCTATCTGATCCAGCTATGGTTCGAGAGGAAGGGAGACGACAGATTCCACACAGTGCTCGTCCACAGCGGCGTGCCGGGAAAAGAACGCCATAAGATCATCGACTGGTTCCGGGAGTTCAATGAGCCACGCGCCGGGGCCAGCGGCGAGTACGAGCCCAAGCGGCACATCAAGGTGTTCAATCACCACATACGCGGTCAGCAGCACTGGCCTCGACGTGCTCAAGGTGGCCAACTACTGTGTCCACTTTGGCGTGATGAAGAACGTTAACGAGGAGAGGCAGGCGACTGGCCGGATCGACCGACAGGGCCAACTCCCCACGAGCTTTATGTACCATTTACAGTCGATGGCCGAGCCCCTCGATCGGCTGACGGCGGGGATGAGGGATATGAGGAGCGCACTTGACGGGGGAGGGGGACTGTTGGAGGAGGTTGTCAGGCTGTTCCAGCCGCAGTGTCAGGCCGTCCACGCAGAATTGCAGTAAGAAAGATGATGCAGCTATGCTTGTGAGAAGGCTTGGTAGATACTTGCTTGGTATGATAGCTGGCTTAAAGAAGATCCTTGTCACTTCCTGTCCCCATCTAACATGCTGGTCTTCTTGCCTCCCCTTGTCCAAGAGCCTTCGATCTCCCACGCGTTGCCACCAAATACAAAGAAGACCCTGTACGCCACGGTACGTTAGAGCCAGGGTCCTCATATTTCAAGAGAATCTGCCAAGAACCTCAAAATGGATTACCTTCGTCGCCTTGTTCTAAGTTTCAGTGGTATGTGATTTCAAGCTGCTTAGATGCAATCCCCTCATTAGGCTCAGCTCCACAGTATTGACTGCCCCTTGCACGCTGAGTCTGCCGAGCGGATCACGTCCAAAGCTGCTTCGCGCAGATGCTGGCGTTTCTCCAACACAGCCTTTTGCGGCGCGCACGTCTCCCGAAAACCTTTCCTCCTCGCAAAATCAGTATTCACAGACCGACACCAGAAAAGTGCATGCCAACACTCCCTGCCAAGGGGCCTCTTCACAAGGAAGCCCATGCCTACTCAACAAGAGTCTATCCATATTCATCCTCAAGCATAGGCCAACGTTAATCATGAGCAGCGCTTTTAGCAACGACCACAAGGACATTTCTAACGACGGTATCATTCAATTACTACAGCTCTTGGACATACTCTGGCTCTCAGCTATTCGATTTACATATTGCTCTTCAGCCTCTCTCAGACTTTCAGTCGCGATAAGACCCTGCATGTCCATTTCGCCCACGAATGCCTCAGAAGTAGCCCCGACAATTGCTGGAGCATTCCTCATCGTTAACGGTGCTGTTAATCTGCACGGGTATTTGGCCTAACCCAACGACGTGGCCGACCTCAGAAACCTTTCCGCGTCCTTCTCAGCAGAGATGGAGACAGGCGCCTCACCAAAGGTATACATCGAATCTGCCTTTCTTGGCCTTTGAGCATTCATAAATGGAAGAGAGCTGGCTCTCCGTGCCGAAGCATTGAATTTGTGGTGCTCTATCATTGACAAGGAAAAGATACGGACGAAATTGATCGGGATGATAGGGAGCTAGTAGTCGCATTATTCCCGGACGAGATGTTGCTTGATGAACACCCTTGCTCCGCTAAAGCCTCGTTAATAGGCATCAAGTTTTACAGCAATGAAGACGAAAAGAACTGTCCATCGAGTCCTCCACAACACTTTTGTTCTCTGGGGCCGATACACCGACTGCCAGTAGCTAACGAAACCGGCTAAAACGGTTTCGAATTCGGAGATGCACCACCAGCAAATGGGCTATCAACACTGTTTTGATCCTCTTGGTTTGCCAGCGGGTCGGCGGCTCCGCAGGCTTTGACATATGATCTTCTTTCTTTCGTCGCCTTATAACAATCGCGACATCGCTTGCGATCCTTTCGGGTAGCCAGCCGGTCCCAGGGAGCGTTATGAGGGGGAGGGCATCCTGGGGAATAGAGGGAAATGCTTCGAAACGGCGTTGGGCCCCTTTATTAACCACGGAGCGGGTTTGGGCTGAAAGGTGGTGGTTTCTCTCGGGTTCGGATTTGGTTGGGAGACAGATTGCTGGAAGCCTGAGACATTGGCGAGACTGTGCTTCTGTAGCTCGCCTAAAAGTTTCTTATCATAGTCCCATCGTTCAAACGCAGGGGGCCAATTGCCGTTGGAAAGGTGGTTCCCGATATCGTCACCAGTAATATGTCTAATGTCTCCGTTGGTGCCTTGCCCAACTATCTTCATCGGTTCCAGGAGCCTTAGATCAGGGTTGCGGATACTGGGGAGCGTGACCTGGTGATGCCATTCACGGACCAGCTGCTCGTGAATATCATATGTGCCACCAGAAATCAAACCCGGATTGTTCGTTTGGTGATACTGTTGTATAAAGAAATCACTTTGAGCGGTAACAGGTCCGAAATTCATACTGGAGGCTTCTATGGGCCTGAAGTCCTCGCAAGGCTGTTCTGTATCTTTCGGGGCCGAGTCGGTGTCATTTGAAGACTACTGAAGTCAGCACATGCCAGTCGCCGGGGGGATATGATGGATAGTACAGCAGAGACACGCTGAAGGGCGGGATGATTAGATTCTTGATGGCGAGTGAGATGACGTTGTCGCGAGAAGCCTTTGCCACAGTTTATGTGGTTGCATTTGTAGGGACGGGTGTGCGTGCGGCCATGGACAGTGAGATACTCGTTTCGCGAGAAAGTTTTGTCACAGTTTTTGTACACGCATTTGTAAGGACGCGCTGCGGTGTGTTTGCGGCCGTGGAGAGCGCGTTGATCTTGTCGCGCAAAGGCTTCGCCACAGTTTTTATAATCGCATTTGTAAGGACGCGCTGCGGTGTGTGTGCGGCCATGGCGAGTGCACACATCGTTTCGCGCGAAGACTTTGTCACAGCCTTTGTAGTCGCATTTTTAGGTATTCTCTCCAGTGTGTTTGCGCATATGGCGAGTGAGAGCCCATCGTCGCGTGTAGGCTTGGCTGCAGCCTGCTTTCGAGCAAGGATACAGCATTCAATGGTATCTTCCTATATCTGGCTTTCTCGCACAACTTTCCACACGTCGATATAAGATTCCCACTGCCAAGCAGAGAGCATGAGTGGTCCTGGAACCTGACAAGCTCACCTTGTTGTATGACTGCTGTCAGAGAAGTGAAAGGGCGAGCGGCGGGCTCGTGAAAACAACGAATGAATCGACAAATGCAAACAACCGCTGAAGATGTTGAAGAACAAAGTGGATTTGTTAGGGACGGGAAACATGAATATGCGGCAGAACGAACGACAACGCTCCCATTGATGCGTTCTTCTGGACAAGAGAGGATGCGGCAGCTGTTCGAAAGAATGCCAGGACCAGAGCTGTTGCGAGAGTGGGAGTCAGCTAGCTAGACCAAGTGACTTATGTAGGGAACCTTGACCCTATGAGTGGAGATGTGCACAGTGTGCCTTCACACTTTCCTACGATGCTGGAGAGGACATGGGGCTTTATGTTACCTTGTGCTCGGCTTGATCGCAGTTTGATCACTCACACCCGTTCGCAAGAAATTGTGCAATAAAAGACTGATAGGGCTGCAGTACACGGCTGGTTGCAGAGAGGGCTGAAGATGCAGTGGATCGCTAGACCGAAAGCTCCCCGAACCCCACCCGTCGTTGCACGTTCCTGGCCAGCATTTGAGATGAACGAAACGCTCCGCAATCCCCTTGTTCCCGGGGAAAGCAGCGCTACTCCCAGGCTTCACCATGTGTACCCAGTACTCTGTCCCCAGCGCTTCATGTTCTGGGGCCACCCATCGCAGAAGCCAGGCCAACGACAGCAGACCCGCCACCCTTCTGCACACTGGTCCGTGCACCGGCTCGCTCCCCGCCTGCTCCTTCAATTGAGAAATGGAGCCCGGATAACCTGACTAGGCACGATAATACCCTGTATGTCATTTGGGACAGCTCGATTCGGCTGCGTCTCGCGAACAAGAACCCCAGCACAGCGAAACAGCCCTCACCGATGCCACTAGGCCAACTCCAGGGCGTAGACCTATCAGCAAATGGCAAAGGGCCATGCAAGTTCAGTCCTGATTCGCGAGCTGAGCCTCCAACATGGTGCGCTCCAATAAGAACACCAATTGACTTTGCGCTCGCACGCCCTCCAAACGGATGGATACCACTTGCAAGCAAGCAGCGCCGACTCGACACTCCCACCTCAGCTATGATTCGACTCGCCTTGCCCCGCTGTCAAGTCGCACTCACTCAAGCACTGCCGCAGCATCGACACGTCTTTTCCGCACGTTCAAGCCAATCCACTTCGACCGCCCTCCGATGGCAGCCTTGTCAGTATGTCAATCGTTCCTCTGCTCTCCACCGTCCACTGCTGCCTGACATGATCCTAGTGTAGCCCCGACAGAGTCCCATTACCTAGCGCTACCTCCCCCAGGCCTTGAAGCTGCACCTTCTTGACATTAGGCTCTCTCTGCCATCGCCAAAGGTCATGCGCCTCTTTCTTCCCCAAGTATCACAGCCACTATCCGCTTGCACGGGATTATGGTATACTATATCTAGTCGTATCCCATCATTCCTTGCCTTTCCGTTCCGCTGGTCGACAACACCCGCTGGCTGCTGTCTCTGATTACGCCCACCAAGACGCGCGACAGTGACTGGATACGTCTTTGCTGAGCTGGTCAGGCTCTAGTCAACTTCGACGGTGCGATGTCCGACAATTCAGTCAATCAGCATTTCCGCGGACAGGTCCGCTCTTGGGGCACCGCCAACAAACCCAATGGACGCGATGGCGACGCCAACGAGAGCTCGCCGCTCCTTGTAATCGGCAACCACTCAGCGAACCAGGAGAACCACGTCGCCAACGGCGACAGCGGCAACAAGACGCTCAAGTTCCTCTTCAACTCGACACATACTCCGGGCACCGATAGCCCCAACATCGCCGTCAGGTGTTCCTCGCAGGCATGGCACGTTACCAAGGTGTCGCTCTTCAGCAGTAAGTCATCGCATCCATCGGCGCTTCGGGGAAGCAGGCGATGGTGCGCCGTGATCGCTAACAACGCTCTCGTCGCAGACTATGTCAATTTTCTTCTTGTTATGGTGCCCCTTGGCATTGTTGCTGGAAAGATTCACTGGAGCCCGACTGCCGTCTTCACCATTAACTTCTTCGCCATTATCCCACTCGCCGCTATTTTGTCATTTGCGACTGAACAAATCTCAATGAAGCTGGGTGAAGCCCTCGGAGGACTGCTCAATGCGACCTTTGGAAATGCTGTTGAATTGATTGTTAGTATTATTGCCCTGAAAGAGGGCCAGATCGAGGTTGTCCAGTCGTCCATGCTCGGCTCTATTCTATCCAACCTGCTTCTTGTCATGGGCATGTGCTTCTTCTTCGGTGGTATTGTCAACATGCGCGACAGGGTCACTGGCCAGGGTATGGAACAGAGCTTCGCCTCTGCTACGGCGCAAACCACCTGCTCGCTGATGACGCTTTCTTCTGCCTCGCTTGTCATCCCCGCCACAGTAAGCATTCCAGCCCACTCACTCACACCTGCTCATTGACTAACGGCATATGGCAGCTTTACTCTGTGCTCTACAAGGCCGATAGCGTTGAAAAGGAGCGCAGCATTCTGGTTCTGTCCCGCGGTACTGCCATTATTCTGCTGATGCTCTACGTCCTCTACCTTTGGTTCCAGCTGCGCACCCACCTCAACCTTTTCGATGCCGAGATCCAGCACCATAACGAGGAGGAGACCGAAGAGCCCATTATGGGTCCTATCGCTGCCGCTGTTGTGCTTGTTGTCACCACTGTCCTGGTTGCCATTTGCGCCGACTACCTTGTCGAGAGCATCGACCCCATTGTCGAGACGGCTCACATCAGCAAACCCTTCATCGGTCTGATTCTCATTCCCATCGTCGGCAACGCGGCAGAACACGTCACGGCCGTCGTCGTGGCCATCCGAAACAAGATGGACCTCGCTATGGGTGTTGCCATCGGCTCCAGCATTCAGATCGCCCTCCTCGTTACTCCTTTACTTGTCATCCTCGGATGGGCTGTATTCGACAAGCCCATGACTCTGCACTTTGAGACGTTTGAGACGGTTGTCTTCGCGTTCTCCGTGCTGGTGGTTACGTACACTGTGCAGGACGGCAAGTCCAACTACCTCGAGGGGGCTATGTTGCTCGGCCTCTACTTTATTATCGCCTTGGCTTTCTACGTCAGTCCCAGCGATGGCCTGAACATGCTTTTATCCCTTGAAAAAGCCTAGAACAAAGTTGTATTCATCATCATGGTGGGTGTCCCTTGGGATCGAAGTATGATCTTCTCAATAGGGAAGCGAGCCTGCAAAGTCTGTTGAGGGGAATCATTGTTTTGAGTCATGGCTTGGGAAAGATGCGTAGGCAAATGGCGAAAGCAAACTTGAGTCGGAGACCTACACATGAGGCGGTAGCCGATGCTGCGACAAGTAAAGCGGTGTCACACGGGATGGTTGTGTGGCTGCGCCAATTTTGGGGAGCGCATAGTGGCAGAGATATGAGGTTCTGGAGTTGCTGTCGGGTTGCTGAAGGTACTGATTTCTTTCTTGGCGAATGTTGCTTCATCCTCGAGAGCTTTCGCCACTGAGTTGTGAAGATGGTGGGTAGCACTCAACTGTGAAGCCATAAAAGTTGATGGGAAGCTTTCATACATCAAACAGGTAGTCATTATATACCACTTCTTTACAGCCCATCTGCTTTTCAACACAATGCTGTGATTGCCCCCTGAGTAACCTCTTGCTATGTGACAAGTTTCCGTCCATCCAGGCTACGAATCTAGCCAGACACTGGGTCTTCCAGCGTGTCCGGTACTGTGCACCAACTAAATGAGAATATCATCTTTGAACAACCTAGAGATTCAAGCTTTGTGACTCTCAACATGTCCCTCAACTCTTTGTCTCTTAGCCTATAGAACCGCCATGTAGGTTGATTGCATATATCATCCCAGACATTGGACATGGGCCGGCGGTGCAGGCAGGGCCACAGGTTTTGCCGGGTACGAAGGCACAATCTGTAATACTGATTCCTTATGCTGGGTATCTCATGAACCAGGGTATCAGTTAGCCAGTGCCGATAGATAATCTTAAAAGGATGTCTTCACCCACCGACTTCGCTTCCGCTCAGCACGCAGCACATTCGAACTTCGGCGACCATACCACCGCAACTGGGTTCCTTCTTCGCCCACCTTCGCGAGTCCACGACCATGATAGTCATTCTTTGCATAGACAAAGAAGCCACAAATCACGAAAAGTCAACAAGAAACTGCCAAGTCTTGGAAGGGAAAAAGTCTTCAATAACTATTCTAGAACATGGATATGTAAACAGACCCTGCGAAAGAATTGGAATAGCGCAAGAAAGGACATCTCGCGGTTATGGAAAGACGACTAAAGTACTGAGTAGTATGCGGCAGATCTCTCCGCACCACCTCCAGCGTGCAACGTCCTGGTTGTTTTCCGTTTGTAAATTTGTCCATGAACATGTCATGTCTGTCATTGCTGCTCGCTCAGTGTCTAAGTCATTGATTGCGAGAAAGCACTTAAGATGAATGAAGGTCTTATGGTATCAGTTTTATAACAGGCTTTTTCGAGTCGAACCTCCATTGGGCCACTGTCTCAGTGGAACACAGGTAGCAGTTGGATATGCAATTGATGAGTAGTGGACTGACGTCGCAAGTATATGTTTTGATTGGCCACAAGGATGCTCACCCGAGTGAGTGGGGCACAACGACGTATGATTGGTCACATTGATGACTCATTGTTCATCACACCCACATCACCATGCTTACGTCTACACTCACAACGTCTCTTTAAGGTACCCACTGTTAGTGACTGTTAAGACTATAGAGGGCTCCGGCCCACCGCACTATCATTTCTCATCATCAGCCCACGCGCGCTGAATCCCACGATCATGGCCGTCCCCCTAGATGTAGGGCCATCGATCACGGTCCACGGGGACGCCAGTACTTCTCGACGGTCGGGACGAGTCCGGAAACCGACCGCAAAGGTCAGAGTGGTTGAGCAAGTCAACTACCAGGACAATGCGGAGCTTAAAGACGAGATCAACAAGCTCTCAAACCTCGTCCAGGATCTCCTACGACGGGACGCCGAAAGGGAACAGTTCCTGAAAGACTGTTTGAAGAAGATCGAATCCTTAGAGAGAGAGCTTCAGGAGGAGAAACAGCGTTCAGCCCAGCATCAACGTGGTCTAGCAAGGTCCATGCATGCTATCGGCGCAGAACCCAGGGAGACCGCCCAAAGCCCCCAAGGGCATTCCCTACACGCAGCTCAGAACCAGCCAGTACCAGTCCGCACATACGCGGCGGTGGCGAGCCAGCCACTGACCGGAAAACGGGATGAACCAATGCCAGCAAAACAAGCCGCAAAACAAGCCGCAAAACAAGCTGCAAAGCGGGCGGCCTTGAAAGACCTGCGTGTTTTTGCGCGTCTGCCACCTGAAAGCCCGCTTCGCAACGAGAAAGCCTACGACATATATGCCTTCGTTCGAGAAAAGCTCAGTCCTCAGGTTCGAGGAGCCCTGAAGGGGGTCGACCATGTCAAGACAGGATTGGCACTCCTACCCGCGTCAGCGGATGGGGCCAAATCCCTGCTAGATAACAGAGAACAGATTGCTGCCCTCCTCCAGGCGCAGGCGGTCGAACAGCGCGATACCTGGATCCGGGCCTATATCGCAAACGTCCCTTACACCAGGCATTGCCTGCTAACGAACACTGAGCTGGAAATCTCGTCCGAGGAGCTGCTCGAAGAGATCCAGTTCACGACGAAACTCAAGCCGGAAAAAGCTTACTTTTCCAGGAAAGACGAAGTCGAAAAGCTAGGCACGGTGACGGCCTGGTTTACGGCGGAAGCCGTGAGACAACTACCAAGACGCCTCCGTCTGATGGGGGCCAGCGTCTTTGTGAACCTGCAGTTTCCGAAGGAGAAGCGTTCCCCCCAGTGCCACCGCTGCGGCGGCTTTCATAACGAACGAACGTGTACCAGAAGGAAGAGATGCCTCAAGTGCAGCTCTCCTTCCCACACAACCGATCAGCACCGGGCACCTTGCGGCGGCACCGAGAGTCACGATGGCTGTGACTGCCCCTATAAATGCCCATCGTGTAACGGGCCCCACGCCGCCTTTGACGCGACTTGCCCTGCCAAACCCAAAGTGGTGAAGGGCGTAGTCCAGAGGAGAAGCAAGGCACAGCTACGGGCCATCCGGGCTGAGGGAGAGAGATCGTGGAGGATTGCGACCCAGCAGTCGCATCGACGATCCCGTGAAGAAGGACAAGCGATGGACTGTACGCCGGCAAATGAGACTCGGCAGAAGGCAGCCCTCTAAAACGCTGCAAATCATGCAAGCGAACGTGGCCAGACGACCATCTGCACACGAAACAGCACTGAATCTGGCGTACGCAGCCCATGTCGACATACTCCTAGTACAAGAGCCCTCTGTCCGCTCGGAAGAGAGGAGACTCACAAGATACCATCCAGGTTTTGAGACTTTTACGCCGGTGGACAACTGGGCCGAAGACAGGCCCAGGGTGCTCACTTACCTCCGCAGAGGGACGGGGCTACGGGGCGTACAATTACGGCCTCTACCCGATCCATCCACAGACCTGCTCTTCCTACGGCTCCTGTCGGGAACGCGGGAAGTCCTCACAGTCATCAACGTGTACAACGCCCCTTGTGGCTCGC
Organism: Colletotrichum incanum; assembly: GCA_001625285.1. Classification (NCBI taxonomy): domain Eukaryota; kingdom Fungi; phylum Ascomycota; class Sordariomycetes; order Glomerellales; family Glomerellaceae; genus Colletotrichum; species Colletotrichum incanum. Next base: position 31,995 of record LFIW01000480.1, read on the forward strand.
TGCGACCCGGCCAGGCTGTCAGGGACATCATAGCAGCCTGGCAACCCAAACCTGAGGAACGGGTACTGATCGCGGGTGATTTCAACCTACACCATTGGACCTGGCAGCCCGGGGCTACAAGCTCCTCCGACGCTGATAAGTTGGTAGAATGGGCAGAAGCCGCCAGCCTTGTCCTGCTGTCGCCGATAGGCGAAGCCACACACAAGGACGGCAACACACTAGATCTATGCTGGGCGTCCAGCAACCTCTACGGAGCGTCCACCAGCATAGAAACGTCCCTACACACAACGTCGGACCACGAAAGTCTGCTTACCCGGGTCCCCTTGGCCTTAACCGATTCACCTGACCCAACTCCGGGGAGGTTCCGGCTCGACACGATGGATGAGAAGCTCTTCCTTGATATGCTTAAGCGAAGCGTACAACCTATGCGCCATACGGCAAGCAACGCAAGAGAACCACAGACGTTGGACCTTGTAGCGCAGCAGCTCACAGACTGCCTTGTAGAAGCGCTTACGGCCTCTACAAGGCGCACATTGGGCAGAGGGCCTGGGAGACCATACTGGAACGGAAGCTGTTCGCGCAAACACCAAGCCTATACGACCAAGAGAGCAACTGTACTTAGACTTCGCGCTCTGGGGATAGACTGCCAATGGGAGCGAGATGAGGAAGAAGCTCTTAAACAGGATTTCCTCCGAGAGCTACGCCGCTCCAAGGACACCTACTGGAGAGGGAAGATCGCCGGAGCCTCCACAGGCAAAGACGTATTCGAAATGGTCGGGTGGCACAAGGCCACGGGATCCTTCCAGACCCCGCCACTCCGAGATGGGAACAACCCAACTAGGCTCGTCTCACAACCGAAGGAGAAGCGCGACCTGCTTACCCGCGTTCTCCTCAGAAATGCTGCCATCTCTGCAGACATACCAGCAGAGAGCCCAGGACCTCGCCCGGAGGCCAAACTCCCTTTCCCACAGGTCACAAAAGAGGAGGTACGGACTTCGGTTCTCTCTGCGGGAAGCACTACCCCTGGGTCTGACGGCATCACTACGGCCGTTCTCAAGACAGCGTGGCCGGTCATCGAGGACATCGTCTTCTCGCTCTATAGCGGATGCGTACGCGAGGGCTGGCACCCCACCTGTTTCAAATAAGCCATCCTAGTGATACTGTCTAAGCCAGGCAAAAGAGACAAGGCGCTTCCGCACTCTTATAGGCCAATCGCGCTCTTGTCTGTGCTCGGAAAAGGCTTGGAGAGACTTGTCGCAAGAAGGCTTGCCTGGATCACAGTCAAGCATCGGGTACTGCACGACCAACAGTTCGGGGCCCTCCCCCTCCGCTCGTGTAGCGACCTCACCGCCGCTGCCATTCACGACATCGAGTGTGCCTGGCAAAGAGGTCTTGTCACCTCCATGCTCACACTTGACGTAAAAGGGGCCTTCAACGCTGTGCTGCCAGGGAGGCTGATCCGACGCCTCCGACTCCAAGGATGGCCGGAGAATCTCGTGCAGTGGGTCTCAAGCTTCGTCCTCGGGAGGAGAGCAAGAATAAGGCTGGACGGCGAGATGGGAGACGTCTTCGACCTCGAGTGTGGGCTACCGCAGGGCTCGCCCGTGTCTCCCATCCTCTTCATGCTCTACATCGAACCCCTCTTCAAGCTGGGCACTGCTCGTCCAGGAAGGAGGCGGTCTCGATTTGGCTATGCCGACGACCTTGCTATCCTGGCGAGCTCGACTTCACTAGAGGACAACTGTGGCCTGCTAGTCAAAGAATGGGAAGAAGCCCTAGAATGGGGCGCGTCGGAGGGAATTACCTTCGACCTCGACAAGTCCGAACTCGTCCACTTCACCAAGAGACGCAAAGATGGAAACCCGCCAATCACCGTCAGGTTGCTGGAAGGGAGACAGTACACAGTTCAGGCCGTTGGCCAAAGGGCCTCCCTGCGATGGCTTGGCGTCCACTTCGACAGAAGACTCACGTTCAAGAACCATGTGAGAGACCTCTGCGCCAGAGCATGCCGAGTAGTCGACGGACTACGAGGGCTAGGGAACACCGTCTGGGGCGCGCCGGCGCACCTGCTTTGCCGCGCTATTACCTCCTGCGTATTACCCATTCAGTACTATGCATCAGAGGCATGGTGGCCGGGCAGGAATCGGATCAAGAACGGGCACACCACCTCGAACGGAGTCAACGGTCTACTCAACCAACTTGACATTACGCAAGCCAAGGCTATTCGAGCTGCACTTCCTGTGTATAGAACGACTCCTGTACCGATCCTACAGCGTGAAGTTGCCCTGCCCCCGGCAGAGGTGATGCTAGACGCGAAGCGCCACAAAGCCTCCGTAAGGATTCATCGCCTTGATGAACGACACCCCCTCCGGACGAGACTCAGAGACAAGCCAGGACCAGACTCAAGACTACGACGAATGGCAAACCTTACCAATAGCAATGCTGAATACATCGACCCGCTAGAACTACCACCGTGGGAGCGCTTAGCTGACTGGCACACAGCCCTGAGCATGGTCGGCTATGAACCTAGGAAGACCAAAGAAGAACTGGCCATCGCCTTTACAGACAGATTGGGGACATTCTCAAAGCGGGACATTGTTGTCTATACTGACGGTTCCCAAATGGTGGACGGTAGCAGAACCTCGGCTGGAGCAGGCTGGGTTGGGTACCAGGCCACACGGCAGATCTTCCGGGGATCCGAACCGCTCGGCCACCAGACGGAGGTCTTTGACGCAGAGGCACAGGCCGTACATCGGGCCTTGTCGGAAGCCATAAGGTCTCCCACGGCCCGCATTGCGGATAATGTCCATATCTGCCTCGACAACCTCGCAGTCGCAGCTAGACTCTATACCCAGAGCGCTGGAAGCAGCCAGGCTAGGTTTAGGTCCTTTAGTAGGCTCTCCTCCTCTTGGACACAGAGAGAGCGGACAAGCTGGACGATCCCCGGCAGGGTATACATTTGGTGGTGCCCTGGACACACGGGAATAGCAGGAAACGAGGAAGCAGACGCTCTTGCCAAGGAGGCCTGCAAACAAACCCCAGAATCACAGCCACAGCCCACATTGGCGCACTTGAAACGACAGTCTAAAGCAGTCGCTTTCCAAGCTTTCGCTAGGAGATGGCCGTCAATCTGCCCTCGGCAGTATGCCGACCTTGGGATAAGCCCTCATCCCAAGCCCCCCGAGCTTTGCCTCCCTCGGCATCTGCTGGGAAGGCTGTATGCAGCAAGATCCCACCATGGAGACTTCGCAGCATATCACGAAAGATTTGCTCATCAGGACGCACTGCCCAACTGCAGCTGCGGAAGACGCAAAAGCCCAGTACACTTTTATTTCTGCAAGCGTGGCCGGAAGGCCACGCCACACCATCTCCGCCAACGTATGGCGAAAGCAAGCATTGATTTTCTGCTAGGCTCTGCACAGGGAGCCCCCCTTCTATGCGAATGGATGGAGGCGACCAATTTCTTCTCCGAAATCTGCCCGAGTCATTGAACGATGAACAGGAACGTTAGGTGAAGACGGTGACCTGTAGAATAGTTTAGATTAGGATAGACCATGTCGGTATTGCCCGGCACGTCCCTTATCATTCTGGACGTTAAATACATCATCATCATCATCATCATCACCATGCTTAGTCATACGAGCTCTTGTCAGCGTCAGACTTGGTGACGCTGCTCCGCGGGCCATCCATTTGACACCGAACGGCCTCTTATAGCGTTGCACGGGCTAGCATACCCAAGTTTGCGGTACTACTAAGCATTGTATGGTTCTGCCGCAACGTTCGGCATGTCTGCGCAGGTACCGGCTAGTTTAGGGGAGCGTTTGCCCATTAGTTCCGAGGAAGCATTTCCAGCGTGTTGTTCGGTTAAGCTTGGACCCGAACTGGCATGTATCGAGAAGTAGATCCCGGTGGGATTCGCATCATTTAGTCGAGATCTCTAAAGCCAAGAGACAGATCTCTAGTCAGTAGCAACAACTGAATGTCTACCATGATGCTTCATTGTCAGGCCCTTTACAGTTATCCACGCCAGACCACCTCTTCGGCACGTCAACAGCAGCAAGCCAAGGTAGGCAAAGGGCCTCAAAGGCAAAGGCTGATTGCAAATGCTCGTTTGTCTGATTCATCAGGTTTTTCGCCAATTTTCCGGCTTTCTTTACAGCCTCGGTGGTGTCTCGAGATTGGCTAATGAGGACCGGCCTCACGAAGGAAGACCGGTCGCGTGGAGCGACCGCTTTGTAGAAGGCGGCCAGTTATGACAGAACTATATACACCAGCTTCACGTCGCTCTGTGACACTTTCCTAAAATCCGAGAATGAAGGACAAAGCGGCAAATCGCATCCTGGAAGCGAGCAGACAATTGGTGGCGTACGAGACCAGGCGACAAGGAGAGGTACCTTGTTCGACGGTCACTTGGCCTTGACGACAATTCTCGGCAAGTTGCCAGCGGTTGTCAGGAGCCCAGAGGGAGTAAGGACTGAGGGACGTATACTGGCAGGGGAAAGCAGGCGCTCTCCTGCAAAATGATTGGTGCAATTCTTGGCGCTTGCAGCTGGGACCAGGATAAAAGGCGAGGCTCTCGGGAATACGCCTTGGGGGTGTTGGTGCTTATGCGGGGGTGAACCTAGCAGTTCTGCTACGCAAACCCTTCGACGCGCCCAAGGGCCCAACTTCCGGCCTACTCTGGTTGGTGTGAACAATTGAGCCAATGCTTCATTCCTGGAAGTCCAGCACCGGGATCGCAGCTCTGCATCCGAAGCCAGGGATGCGGCGCGGAGTGCGTCACCGCCGAATTGCTACCTACATTATTTTGGTTATCACCTGGGAAAGACACTGCGCGAGCCCGCATTCGCACTTACGTCGACTCTGGCTCTCACTAGGCTGTGTTACTAGCCTGCCCCATTAAGCATTGCTGCATCCCCGCAAGTTAAATCGCGCCGGCTGTATCTTCTGTCTTCTACGTGCGAGCAAAGGAATGACGCCCCAAAGAGACAAACATTCTTGACCCCATTGTCTCCCGTCACTATCGGCGAACCCGATTCTCGTCGCCACTCGCGGCCTCACACGAGACAACCTTCCTTCCTGGCCTTGGACGCACTTCGTATCCCATAACGATCTGAAAGAGAAAGGAAATGGCCGACCCATCACTCATGACGCCCGTGGTCCTGTCGCTATAAACTTTTGGTGGCGCTCCGGAGCAGCTGCAACTCATAAATATCAGCTAGCTTTGGACAGATATCCGCCGACAAAATGAAGGCACCATCACGATACAGGGAGCCCGCCGGTCTTCCGAGTATCCTGATAGATTCTTCGAACCCCAGGACCTCGGACCGAACGGGTCCTTTTAGCATGTACTCCTCGCTCGTCGCCGTTTCCATTCCCGGGTCGGACAGAATCAACAACGCGGCTCCTCCGCCTTTACCTCCTCCTCGAATTCCTCTGGAACAAGCCCACATGCATCCTCATGAGTACCATCGCGACCCTTCATCCTACAGTCCGAGGGAACACAGTTATCATGATAGCATTGGAAGCTTGGACGACAGACCCAACTACAAGAGAGCCGGCTGCAGGCACGAGAGAGACGAAGGATATACAAGCATGGGCTCGGCCTCGGCCTCGACAAGGTAGGTGTCCTGTGAAGGCCTCCCCGTGGTAACGAGAATGGTCCATTGTGAGGTTCTACGAATCTAACTGCGTCTCCTTCTAGGTCCGATCGCTCTTTGCCGAGTATCTCTGCCGGGTTTGGTTTACACCACAACAAGTTTTAATTTCAGTCCAGCGCCGATGCCTTCACCGATATGAAAAAGACATTCGACAACAAGCCTTCTGCATCCCTTCTTAGTGCCTCGAGCGCATCCGCCACCGACCCCTTCTCAAGGAAACTGTCCGGCGACCAACTTGTACCTCCGCTCTCCGTACCCACGAATCTGTCCTTCCACCTGAAGACGCCAAATCTTCTAGACTCGCCGGACCGGTACACCCAGACGCCACACTCCGCTTTATCCCCGTCTCCGGGGAGTCTTCATCTCGGCCATGATTATCGGTCACCGCGTTCAGTCTCTGACCTTGAGCGGTCACCGCCCTTGCGATCGAGGAGGAATAACAGCGACGATACATCTTCGCACGGATATGAGGTGGAGGACATGGAAATCGAGGAGACAAATTCGATGAAGAGGTTACGCATCGAGGATCCTATGCGAGCTCATTATGATGACGTTGGGACGAAACGACGCGTCTCGGCCGATCCGGACGACAGTGTCCCCCTCGGCTTCACGACTCAAGGTGACTTGTTGCGCCGCCGTGATGGCAACCAGAGGAGTTCGCCGACACCTCGCCTGAGCGTGATTCCTCAGGGCTCTGTTTCCTCCATCTCGTCTGGAGGGCGTGCAGGATCTTACAGTTCCAACTTGTCCCTGCTCACTGGCAGCATCGCCAGCATGAGCTCTTCTTACGACCGAGTCTCCCCTGGCGGCTTGTCTCCGGGAGGCATCTCACCCGGCGGCACGGATCCCAGCTGTAGCTCTCCGTACAGCGCAACAATGTCGCTGAATCCTTCGCCGCGTGGCTCCCTTTCTCGCGCACCTCACCAGCGGACGATTAGCGAAAGCCGGCCTCTTACTTCTCCCCGCAAACTCACTGAGGTGAGCAAGCCAGGCGGCACTAAGATCTCTGGTTTCTTCATGTGCGACTGCTGCCCTAAGAAGCCCAAAAAGTTTGAAACCGCTGAGGAGTTAGCGTAAGTCATGATCGAATCATGCTCATCATGCGTGTCAGTTGACTAACACACAATAGGGCTCACGAGGCAGAAAAGCAATACGAATGTTCTTTCTGCGGAAACCGGTTCAAGAACAAGAACGAGGCAGAGCGCCACCAGAACAGTCTGCACGTCCGCAGACACAGCTGGAGCTGCTCGGCCCTGAGTCATTATGACCGAGCTTTTCACGACAGCACCAACCGGCCTGGCGAGGCAGACACTTGTGGCTATTGCGGCGAGGAGTTTACTCGAAACGGCCGCGGCCCTGGTGCCTCGGCCCCCCGCCACGCCACCGATCAAGATTGGGAGGAGCGCATCCGCCATCTTCAGGAGGTGCACAAGTTCCGGGAGTGCAACAGCAGCAAGAAGTTCTTCCGTGCGGACTATTTCCGGCAGCATCTCAAACACAGCCACGCCGGGACAAGTGGCAAGTGGACGAACATGTTGGAAAACGCCTGCATGTTGGACGAAGACCCGACTCCAAGATGAATGGCCAAAGACGAATGAATGAGTTGGACGGGAGTTGGCAAAAGCAAGGCCATGGACATGAAAAGTGATATATTCGAACATTCGAACATGATCGTAATCATTTACACAAAATTTCACCAAGAAATCACACTCTGTTCATTCGTAATCTTGTTTGCAAGTATCTCCGCACCAGCCAGCTCATCCTGCAAACAAGGCCCTTCATTCGTACTACACTTTGAAAGCCAGCGGGTGAAGGAAAGAAGAGTCTTCGTTGCTAATTGAGGTCCACATCAGTATGGTCATTTGCTGACCAGTCGAGCAGGCTATTGAAAGCAACAACAAGAACGAATATTCCAAAAGTCGCTGGTTTATTTGTCGTAGTACTAGCCTTATCTAAGGTCGAAGTTAAGCCAGACCCCATCCCGAAGGCAGATGACACGTTTAGAACCTTTGATAAATATGGAATTATGCAACCGTTGGCAGGCTCTCAGTTTTAGCTCTGTCACGAGGTCGAACAACGCCCTCAGGATGCAAAGTTGAAGCCGAAAGGTTTCCCGGGCGTGCAAGCGCTGTGCAAGTACGCGGCTGGGGATTTTTCCAGCCAGGCTGGGGCGTCGAGTCTGCATGTGTCTGTCCGCAGATCGGTCGATGGTTGCCTTGGACCAGTAGAAGACCCATCACTCAGACAAGAGTTCCCCGAAGTAGTCCCCAAAACCGGCAACGACTGTGGTGTGGGATAAGAACAGGGGCCTATCGTGTCGTTCTCCTGTGCCTTCGGTCGAGTTTGCGGTAGCGTCATTGGGCCACCGGGCCAGTGCTTGAGGTTTGGAAGTCTGGTGGCAGGATCGAATGAGATGAACACCAACGGCCGTTTCCTCTGGGATGTCCGTGACCCGACGGCGTAAACGATAGAGCATTCATCCATGACCCCCGAGATAGGGTCATCAATGCTGTGACCCCTTGGGTTCAGCAAGCTGTGTAACTCTGCTAGACGCGAGTTGTTCTGGCTTCCATCGATTTTTGGTGGCCACCAAGACACTGTATTTGACGTGCAAGGCTTGAGGGGCTTCAGAGTTCCTTGGTCAAAGCCGTCGGGAAGGGGTTCTTGCTGGTTGGGGTTGTTTCTAACATGACCAAAGCGGGATATTGAACGTAGCTGCAGCCTCCGCGTAATCGAATCAGAAGCGTCAGGGTCGTTGATCAAGTCGATAAACGTTTCACAGGAATGGTTGTAAGAGCGTATGAAGCATTGGCTAAGAGTTGTTGCTGGGGTTGTTGAGCCATCATCACCCCTGTGGAACTGCGAAAACTCGCGTTGCGGCTTAGCATGGGCTATCGTGCTAGTCGAGCAGGAATGGACAGGTGAGCCCTCGCTATCCTCGGTGTCGCTTTCGGAGTCGGAGTCGGAGTCGGAGTTGTTGTTCGAATGGTTATGACGCTCAGAAAACCTAAGTGCTGTTCGATACGATGTTCTCGTACTTGAACACTCGTCGACTAGCCATTCTCTTCGGGATTCCAAAACCATGATATCTCCAGTCACTGGGTCTTTTTCAAGTTGCAAAGTGCTCCATCTGTCGTCGATTGGCCCTTCTTCGTGTTGCCGCCGCCACATGGCAGTTTTTGATGTCAACTGCATGTCCCCAGCCCGTGAACTTCCCATCGGCAAACGAAATCCGTAGTAGTACGACGTCCAGTCATCTTCGTAAGCCTCAAACGTATTTAGACTCGAGAGTCCATGGAAGTGATCGTCGATAATCTCAAAACAAACAGTGGAGCCAACATCCGATCCGACTAGGTCTTCGAGGTCCAGTCGGCCTGGAGCCCATTGTTCCTTGCAAATGTCAAATAGCTTCAGAGCCCATCTTTTAAAGCCGTCGTCTCCAGTCAAAGAGTGGGTACCATAGTAAAGATATTCCCTGTTGTTACGCACGAACACCTTGGATGTTGATTCGAGACGGTGGGCTGCCAGGAGTCTCCTTTGCCATAAGTCTAATATGATGAGGCAACTTCGTCCCTCGGACTTTGGCGGACTATAGAGGCAGCTCAAAATCCCACAGGCGAAGTGCAATGGCCGAAATTTGTATCTGCTATTCCTGAGGTCTGGTCCTAGCACGGACACCAGTAGCGTGCGGGTATCGATGACGATCTCCGAGTCTGCAGACCCATAGAGATTAAGGAGGCGGAGCGACTCGTGACCATGGGTATAGCAAAGCATCCCGTCACAATAGATGAACTCATCTGCTTGAGCAACAATTGCAGTAGCATATGGCGCGGCGGTGGCAATGGCGTCTCGGGTCTTGACCAGTCGCCGTAAGCAGCGGGCATATTGCTTAGAGGACCGGGCACTTTGGACCTTAGGTGAGTATGAGGCATTGGTCTAACACACTCAGTCAGCATGGCATGAGACATATGCAATTGGGTGAAGGGGGACTCACCTCTAGTGCGACCCGACATATATCATCGTTGATCACCAGGTATCTGAATTGTGAACAAACCAGACTAAGGTTGAAGATGTCGTGTAAGTCCAGAGAATCCGCGACGTAGGCCATGAGCTCGATGGGAAGGCGTTGCATCTTGGTGAGGCTGAAGGGCAAGTCTCTTTGCTACGGAGTAAGACAATAGATTGTGCAAATGGGGGCGAGTCCATCCAGGAACACACCGGACACAGCAATCACTGCTGGAAGCATGCCTCTCTAAGCAGGCAGAGCAATGGCTGCTTCCCCTCAAGGAGGCACGTCTTGCAGAGCCTCATCCTTGGCAGACCGGTGACATGGACCAATCATCGTTGGCCTTGGCACCCGCTTTGGAGCCAATTGCGTGTACCACAAAAGCGCACGCTAGCATCCGACAAGCTGATCAAGGCCGTAGGCTCCATGTGTCCCATAGAACGCGAAACCATGCACCTCGCGCGAGTCGCGACTGGTCAGATGCTAAAGTGAAGAGCTATGCCAAACACTTTGCAGCCTGTCTTCTAGCCTGATACTACCCCCTCACCAGCTCCAGAGGGACGGAGCTGCATTAGGAAGGACAATGGCTTCGCGAATTCAGAACTGGACCTCCAACGCGAGCTCCCCTATCCGATCTTCGACGTGACCTCGGGCGCGCAGTGGTTCAGCCTGTGGTCAAGCACAGATCATTCCGCGTGGTTAGCGTCATACTGAAGTGTCGGGGCGTCGCTAACCCCAAGATAATCCAACCGCGCCAGCGGACGGCTGGCGTCGGTCTCCAACGTCTCTCCCCCGCTGCCAAAACAGGGCCTTGGGTTACATTTCCCGTGTTGTATTCGTCGACTGGATGCTTCTAGGCCCATCTTAGCGCGATTGAGGAGCTGGCGTACAGGTTGGCTTGCGCCGCTTACACGGTTATCTCACCCAGATGGAGCATCGTGGAGACATGGAATGCAGTGCCAGTACACAGCGCGACGGGGTGCCGACTCACTCTTCGAAAAGTAGTGGCACTCTTGTTGTCTGTACATGAAGGAAGAGTGCTTCAGCCGGAGTCGACGACCGTTGGTGACATCGGCTGCAGCTGCTCGCTTCACGTCCAAACAAGATGTGCCATTTGCGACACGCGTACCCCTGCAGAACTTGGCAACCCTGAACGAAGGCAATGTGGCATGTTGTGTGCGATCCACCCAGCATTCAGCATGACACAGGGATCGGCTCATTCCAGCCAAAACTGCAGGGGTCTAACAATAAGATGGAGAGGGGTGTGTGTACGAAAAACAGGCGCTTGTAGCTACAGAAGAGTACATGGCAGGGATCGCAGCCCGGTGCCGTCAGCAGGAAGTAAGGTAGTGAGCGGCAGAGTGGGGCGACGCTGAGTTCGGACCAGACGACAGGCAAAAGCCCAAGGGCTATTTGCAGTGCCCGCCAAGGGATGTATCTTGCGCCGGACCAGCGAGCCAGAGCCCGCAGCAATTTGCAGGGGTCTTCACGGGAGCTTGGCATGGTACCAAGGCCATCGCAGCCGCATGAACGTGTGAAGGACTCGGCGCCGTCGTTCAAGGTGTCGCTCGCTGCAGATCGTCCGACCTTCACCGAGTTTTCATTTCGCCCACACACGGTCCAACACGCCTCAGCTCTTGTTGCAAGCCTTGTTCGACCAGCATGGCTAGCCGTGCAGCGTGCTGTCCTGGAATGGGCTGCTGTTGTTCAACGTAGCCGAATCCTGCCGATCGCAAGCCCTGCGCTTCCGCCTGCTCCCGTTCGTCTCCCAGTGCAGAAACTTCATAGAGGTTTCTTTTTCTGTGAACGCGTCAGTCATCGGCTAGCGCCGACAGACCGAGATGAGCTGGAGGCTGGCACAAATGGACGGGCATCCCAAAGGGGCACATTGCATGGAATGGTTCCTTCCGACCAAGGGCATGAATAGAATCACCTCAACGTGCGCCTGTGCTGGGAATCTCAACTTCAGACACATGTGGGGGGCGCTAATTGGGCATTTCCTGACGCATCTTGGGAGTCAATGGACGAGTGCGTTCGCCTCATTTTGCCCTTCTCGGAGCTGTCGCATGCAGCACACCGGAACGGCGAGCTCGGAGTGCTCTGCGTGTCCGTAAGGACCCGCATCCACACCGCGGCAGAGACCAGCAAACGCGGCCTCAGTGCATAAGAGCCGGTCTAAGTCTTCATTTCTTTGTCTCTAAGCTACATCGCATTCCTCAAATCTTTCGAATCTTCCTACACATGTTTGTTTGCTAAACGATATCCGTGAGGCCGCAGCATTGTCAAGACGCCCCGTACCAACGACAATGGCCCCCAATCCGTTATGTCTCGCATGGCGCGAGCAGATCATAGGTGAGATCTCTATCCACTCCTGCTGCTGTGTAACGTAGCAACTTGACGACGACTTACACGGAGAATCTAGATAACCTCCGTTTGATCTCGGGCCGCAGTGCCACGGTTGACATCTACACTTCACGCCACCCTAACAAATCGTACACCATCTACGCCGTCAAGGTCCACCGCGGCAAGCGTCAGGAGATCCTTTCAGCGACGGGCCGCGACCTCGAGGATGCCTTCGAGAACCTCCACACCAAGTCCTCGCAGGAGGTGTACCAGTTCATCGACGCCAACGGCTTCTCCTTCCCCCGCGGAGTGACGATCGTCTCGGACCACCGCGACGGCGAAGAGTCCGAATCCTCCGGCAGCGAGGCATCAACCGTTGACGCCTCAGACGTGCTGTCCCTGTCCGCCGTCTCTTCTGATAGTGAAGACGACAACGTCAGAAAGGGTAAGAAGACCGAATTCTCCTGCCGCCGCAAAAGCAAGCGCACGCCCAAGAAGAACTCCAAGAACCACGACTCCTCTTCGCCATCTGAGGAAGAAGAAGAGCTAGAAAGTAACTCCGAGCCTGAAATTTCTCCCCGGAGACGCCCCGCTGCTGTTGCCCCTGTCACACGCCATTGCTACATCCCTGCGCCGCCCGTCGCAGTCTCGCAAGCTCCTCGTCCTCCTCCGGGATGGAGAGGCCTGCCAACGCGCGTGTATCCCCGCGCACCCGCGGCTGGGCCGCCGCTGCCGCCGCCCCCACTGCCTAACTTCCCACCCGGCATGCGCCCACCTCACCACCAAGGCCTAGCTGCACCTACCGTCCCAGCCGTTTCCGCGGCGCTTTCCAAGCCCGTCCGCCTCGTAATCAAGTGGCGCGGCCATGGCGAGAAGAAGGTCATCGAGCACTGCGCGCCGAGCCATCGTACGCTGCAGCGGACGGCGCTCGCCCACGTGCGGTCGCACTGGCAGACGTTTGAGAACGTGCTCCCGCAGGAGATGACTCCCGGCCGGCTGTGGGGGTTGGGCGCCAAGGTGAGGCGCGTGGCGCTGGGCAAGGACATGTACACCATCTCGGCGGCGGGAGGGGACGACTTGGCTATGTACTTCAAAGCGGAGGATATCCCCAAGTTTGAGATCGAGGTCGATCACGATGGGAGCATCATGCCGCCTCCACCGCCGCCGCAGCCGCATTCACAGCATTAGTCCTGGGCAGCGGTCGGATAATTATACGGAATGCGATCGGAAGGTTTCATCCAGCCGCAGTCATTCCTCTGGAAGCTGCTGATCCGTTTGTTAACAAATGGCCAATTCTTTCAATGTTTGACTTATTTCTACATGTAGAACTTCATACACATGTCAGTCGTCATTCTTTCTGGAAACTGATGGAGGTGCTGCATTATTTTCTAGAATCCAAAATGGGTTCAGTTTCGGTGACTATCAATTGCAGCTGCGGCTTCAACCATTCCTCGCCTGAGAATCTAGTGCTCTGCTTCTTGCGTGTCCACCAGGCACCCACCTTCAAACACTCGCCGTATCTCGTCCCGTTCTCACTCATGAGGTTGCTCATCATCTTGTTCATCCAGCTGTTCCGATCTTTCGGACTCTTTCCGCTGGTCTCAGGCAATATAGACTCCATGCTCTGGATCTGTTGTACGACAGTCATCATCGCCGTGCGCCGGAGCGCCGTCTGAGCCGCAGCCAACGTCTTCTGCTCGCCTGACTTGTCTTTTGCCGATGCCATCGCCCGCGATGATGAACGACTTAGCGTCCTGGGCGACGACACAGCCGACGACCTCGCGCTCCCAGCCCACCTCAGAAAGCAAGTTCGCCAAGCGCGCGATTTGTATGTCCGTCACCTTCTCCGACTCCTGATTCAGCACAGAGCCGGTGAAGCTACAAAGGCACATAACCGAGGCTGCGGGCCTCCAGCGCAAATTTGATCCAGCTGTTGTACTTGGTGATAAACTCGTTAAGAGAAGTGCTGAACGGGGTTCTGGTGGAAATGGGGTACACGTCTAGTGACGCAACAGTGGCGATGTCTTCCGTGTTCCCAGAATGAGATACATTATGAGGTCGTAACATGCGGATCTGGTGATCGCTGTCCCAGATCTCCAAAATGCCTCCGGGGCGCAGAACACGGTGGCACTCCTCAATGATATCGAAGGGAATCGGGTAGAGCAATGACGGATCGGCGAAGTATGGACGGCCATTTCGCATATCATCAAGTACTTGAGGTCTAGTGTTAATTAGTGATAGATATGTTCGATTCTGCTGAAAGCCAATCGGGCAGGGCAGCTACCGAACAAGTAGCCCTGAGCTGGCCGTCTATAAGGGTACTGTTGTTCTACCGACGACTATGTTGTTTGTAGCTATTAGTTCCCGGTAGGCGATAGAATGCAGGTGATTGTGTCACCTTCGTTCGCAGGTGAATAAGTTGAGTTGTTCCCGGCAGCGTATACAGTGTTCCGGTGGAAGACTTCCTGTTCCGTTTTCTTGCTTCACCTTGTTTCTAGCGATGGGTTACGGAAAGAAAGCCTTACTGCCACGAGAGGTAACACTAAAGTAACGCCAAGAACGATATTTGCTGATTGAAAATGACTAAAATAAAGTAAATTGGTGTTTTCTTTTCTTCTCTTTTACCCCTATGCTATCTGCGAGAATGTTTAGATACCGTTGCAATTGACAAGGCATCTTACAACTCATGCTGCATGCTGCCTTCAATGAATACATCCGGACCTTTGAAGCAGATTCCGGTTCGCGGATGATATTTGAATCCATCGATGAGGTCTTACTTGCTCTTCTAGTCTACATCATTGAAGAACAGTCCTTTTGTACGCTGACGGGTAGCAAAAGCGGGCGAATGCCTCATCACACTACGAGCACCGATATACCTTCTTGCCTGTATGAGTTTTTCGGTGCCTTACTAGGTGAGAAGTGTGGGCGAATGCTTTACCATACTCCGAGCACGCAAATGGCTTCTCGCCTGTATGAATTCTTTCGTGATTTGCTAGTTCGGAAGATCGGCCGAATTTTTTACCACATACTGAGCAATTGTAGCGCTCCGTTTCCTGATTTGGTATCCTTCAGCCTCGCTTCGTACCCACAGGTGCTGCTGATTCTGATGGAAACGTTGCAATATCGAATAGTCGTGTGCTTTCGTTGTCGATCCATCCGATGCCGTTTCCAGACTGCAACTGCTTGGAAGACAAACCAGCATAGTCGAAATACCATCCTATTGGGACTGGATCCCCGCGGACGACGGACAATGATCCTTCCACGCGGTCTGGGTGGTTGAATGAGACGTAATTCTCAACACTGGGAAAGGAAGTCCCATAGTCAATACTGCTAGTTGGGGTTCCTGATGGTTGCATCCATAAAGTGCTGTCGAGCAATTGTGTAAATACGACTGGTTTACCGCAGGAAACCCGAATTGGGCAAAGATCCCCTGGTGTGCCGGCAGCAGGAAACTTCTCCTGATTGAAGCCGGTAATGGATGTCATGACCGAAACTCCGTATCTCACGCTGGAGAGCACTGCCAATAGCCAACTCGTCTGATCTCAGTCATCAAGGATACAGTTTTGGAACCCGAAAACATGGCAGCGACCGTAGAGGTTGTTAAGTAAGCCCTAATTGTCCTATTCGTGAGGTGCCGATGCTCATCATAACTCACTCACAGCACTCAGGCTAGAGAAACGGTGCTGAGATTTAGGGCCAACTCCCAGGCTGCTCAGCCCGACAGAGATGAAAGTCATGTAATGTGTCCACTGAAATCATTCTCCATAGCGGCTAACAATTGCTGCGCTTGGCCACAGAGTCACTAGGTTTCAGAGGGGTTGATCCCTCCGCCAAAGGCCTCTGCAATGAGCTTTGCCATGGCCGCAACACACAGGGACGGACAGCCTGCGGGCAATTTTTGGAGGACAGAACAGCAGGAGGCGCTTCCCATAGCACGGTGGTCCAATTTACTCGCTACTAGGGTCAGAGCAAGCGCCAGACTCCATCGGCCTGAACAAGAGAGGGTGGTCAGCTGCTGCTGTATCGAATGACCCGCGGCCATAGGCTTCGGAATGGGATTGGAACGCATAGAAATTTGGATGAGAGTTGCATCAGCCCCTCGTGGAAAGTCACACTGATAGCTGTCAATTGCGATGGACTCGGCATGCAAGCGAACCAGGCCTGTGTGAATCAAAGGCATGCTCCGTTCGTTATGCCTCGCAAGTATTGGAATCGAATTAAAACGTGCAGTATTCAGCCTACATTCATTATCAACTATCCCATCAAGCCGCTAGAAATCACTGAAGTGGAGATGTTGCCACCAGAACCACTGTGTTTGCGTTGCGGGAACGCAGCTGTAAGGCCAGATGGGTACGTTCTCGGCGCAAGAACGAGTTCTGTGCTAGCAGTGATCACCAGGCTGAGACGTCCTTCCATCTCCTGAACCGTCAGCGGCCACGTGCTGGAAGCTTTCTCTGTGGTTTGATAGGCATCACTAATGGATTTTGCTCGATAATGTTGCGCACAAGAGTGGCGTGACCTCGAGCCCTCTCATTTGGCCAGTTTCGGTCATGACAGTGCCGTTTTAAAAACGTGGTAGAGAATGACCCAGTAGCCTGCTTGGAACATGAGTCTCTCGAGTCCCCGAATGCTGGAGTACTACCAAAG
>LFIW01000481.1:0-93234 GCA_001625285.1 Colletotrichum incanum
TATTACCTATTATAGTAATACTACCTATTAAAGTAATATTACCTATTTGGGTTAATTATATATTAATAATAAGTATTTATTCTCTTTTATATCTTATATAAGTACTAGACAGGCTTTACTAGGAATCCGCTAGGAAATTACTAGGAGTTTCTTATAGTTTCTCTACTAGTTAAGTTAGCAGTCTATATCTAGCTTATCCCTATAATTTCTAAGAAGATAGCTAGCCTTAAGAAATTATAGGATAATTAATATATTATCCATTCTACCTGCTTTATAGCGTAATAACTAATAGTATAACTATTTTTTATCTAAGGACAGTCGTTCTAATAACTCCTTTAGGCTAGTAAGAAAAGATATTTAGATAAAGGTTAAGCTTCCTTTAGCTTTAAGATAACTATAAAGGGATAAAATAAAGGTTTAAGCTTTTATAGAAGTCTTAGTAAATAAGAAAAAGATATTTAAATAAAGGTTTAGGCTTTCTCTTTAACCCTACTTAGTTTAGTTTTTAAGTAAGATAAAGTAAAATACTATTTACTGTTATTTTCTAAATAGATTTTAGTAATACTTTAGGTTATTTATTTAGTTTTATATTATTACTTCTTTTTAGAAAACTTATGTTAGGCTATAAAAATTATAATAGTATATTCTTATAACTAAGGACTTTATAACTATACTTTAAATTTAGTATATTATTTACTTTTTTAGGTTACTTAGTAATTATTATAAGTATAATAATAATATCTATATATATTAACTAAGTTCTTTTTATTATAGGTAGCTTATTTTAATTACTTAAATAAGCTATATAAGCCTAAATAACTCTAAAGCCTAAATTTTTATTACATATTTAACTACGTATATAAATAGCTATAAAATCCTTTTTATTTTATAAAGAATCTTTAGTAACTTTAGTATTAAACAAAATATTAATAACTACTACTTATTACTTATAAAACTCCTTTTTAGATATTTTTAAGAAAAGATATACTATATAGTATTAGTAAGTAATAATATAAAAGTATAAACCTTACTCCTTAAAATATTATAGGTACCTAGCTAAAAAAAAGAAAAAAGTAATTAGTTAAAATAAGGCTAATTAAAAAAAAGTAATTAGTTTAAAAACCTAAGCCTAATATTAACCCTTTAAAATAAGATTAAGTTAAACTACTAAAGTAAGTAAAAACGTTATACTAGTAACTACTTATAAAAGGTTAGCTATACTAAGGCTAAAAAAACTAATTCTTTTAATAATCTAAGTAAGATAGTAATTAATTACTTTTATAGTCTCTTAAAAAAAGACTTTTTTAGAATAAAACATAAACTACTATTAAATAACTTAAATAATAACTAAATAAGTTTATTTAGGTTTAAAATAAAAAATATTAAATAGTTTAAACTATTAAAAACATTTAATAATAATAATAATAAAAGTAACTACCTAAAAGGTGTAACAGGCTATACCTAAGATAGGCCTTACTGGACTTTGCGGCCAGGGCCTTACCTGTAGACTAACCTTAGATAGACCTACCGTAGAACCTATAACGCTAATAATCTAATACTTAGTGCGGCGCTACTCTAATTAGACCGACGGCTAGGGGGAGATACGTAGTTTTCCCCTTTTAATCCTTATCTAAGGATACTCGTAGTAGTCGCTATAGCCTGTTACAAATACATACCCCTTAGACCATTATATTATCCTTAAATTATAAAACAATAGAATCCTTTATACTAGACAGACGTAGACGGTCCGTTTAGTAAGGATAGCCGGATCTATATAATTAAGGATACTAGGGCCTTTCTTTAGAAGGAGTAATCTAGTAGAGGCTAGAGGATAAAGCCTTATAGCTTAGTTAAAAAAGGGACCGTTAACTAGAATAGCTATAAAACCTATAAACCTAATTAAAGTAGGTCTAATTAGGAGTACCCTGTCTAGTCTTAATAGAATCACGCTATAATTATAAGATAAAAAGAGAGACCGGAAGAGCCCTAAAGAATATAAAGTATTAAAGGAGCTATTAATATAAAAAGTAATATACATACTAAGCTATCTAAGAACCTATAGTAGTTAGTATAGCTAATTAGTTAGCTAGCCGCCTAATTACAGGAGCTACAGACTACCTAAGCGGCTAAATAAGAGGCCCATAGAGAGTGAATTTAACTACTATAATAAGCCTTAGCTACGCATAGGTACCTAACGACGACCCTTAATAAGACCTTTATAACGTTTATAGCCTTACTATAAGATATAAAAGAGAATAAATACTTATTATTAATATATAATTAACCCAAATAGGTAATATTACTTTAATAGGTAGTATTACTATAATAGGTAATACCTAAAAGGTCTAAAAAGACCTAAAAACCCTTTAAAATACCTAAAAAGAAGGTATCAGTTAAATAAGGTTAAAGGATAAAACCGGATCTAAGATATCCGTAAAAACAAAGGTTAAAATAAAACCGGATACTAAATATCTGTATAATAAGGTTATAATAAAACCGGACTACCTAAATACCGGTTTTAGGATAGTTTCTAGTTAAACTAAGTATAAAATCCTTATTAAAGTATTTCTTGCGTCTAAAGGATTTTATTAAATAAGGAAGCCCTTTTTTCCTAAGAGCAAGTTTTAGTTATCACAGTAATCAAAGCAATAATTAATAAAGCCACCTTTTAACCTACTATCTACCTCTTTATTACCTTATTACTATTAGTCTTATAACTTAGCTAGAATTCTCTAGGGATTTACTAGAGATTTCCCGGTTACTTAGCTAAGGATATTTCTCTATAGTTTTACTAGAATAACTTTACGCTATTATGTAACAATCTTATTCTTAGTAAAGCTACTAAGATACCGTTATAAGGCTTTTTTACCCTAATATATATATAATATTATAATAACCTTTTACTAAAATAATAAGTAACCTTTATTTTATAATTATAACAATAATATATATTAAGATTAATTATATAAGAATATATATATACTAATAGGCTATAACGCGTATAATCCTAATTACTATTTTATATAACTTTAACAAAATTAATAACCTAATATAGTATTAGTATTATAAAAATAAAGGACATAAGTTTAACGCCTTTTATATTAAAGAAGACTAACTATTTATACTAGGTCTATAAGACTTAGACCTTTAAGGAGAGACCTAATATTATATCCTAATAAGTTATAAGTAAGACTTTAAGATATTAGTCTTAGTAAAAAACTATTAGGATATAAGGACATTTATTTTACTAGATAGATTACCTTTTATAGCTCTTTAGTAATTATCTTTATAATTTACTTTCTTATAAGTAGCTTTTAAATTATCCTTTTATTATAAAGCTATATAAGCTACTTACGTCTGTTAAGTATATAACTAATTACTATATACCTAATAAACTAGTAAGCTTATTAGTAAGCTAATAAGACCTAGTTACTATTTACTAAGTATTAACCTTACCTACCTACTAGTAAAAATACTACTATTAGATATCTAACTATAATACTATAGTTAGGTAGTATACTTACTTATCTAGCGCGCTTACTTATTATTTACGTTACCCATAAGTATCACTAACTTTATAGAATTGTTACGGCAGTAATAGCTAGTGGCTAGATGCGGCTAGTAGAGCCCCTGTAGTAGTGGTAGTGGCTAGGGTAGAGCCTGTAGAGAATACTATGGCTAGGGCAGATGACCAAGGCTAAGTCACGTGACCTGCTGGCTAGCGCGCCTATAAAGGCCTGGCTTTCTAGCCTAGCGTAGCTATAGATTTCTTCTCTTTTTCACCTTAAAGTCTTTGTAAATAGGTAGTACAGTTATATACTAACTAACCTAGAATTCGCCGCCGTAACAAAATTAGTTAATACTAAGATAGCTACTATTTAAATCTAAAAAGAGAAATAGGACTTAGCTATTATAACAACAGTATTAGCGTTTTAAAGAATAATACTTATTTATAAAAGTATTAATTTTAGCTTAATATTAAGAGGTATTTAAAGATTTAGTAGAGAGTAGTATTATAAGTATTTGTTATATATAATATAAATAATAATAAAAGCTTAAGAAAACGGTAGTACTTTATAATTATTTCGTAATAAATCTTCTTAACTAATTTAAAAAGCTAGATACTTATATTTATATAAGATTTATAGCTATATATCTATTCTCTATACCTCTATATTAATTCTTTTAAATAAACACTAAGTTACTAAAACAGTATCATAGAACTTAAAATTATACCTAGCCTAAGAATCTAAAGTATTTTAAAGACATTATAGATATTATAGCTTAGACAATTAAGCTAATAGATCTAATAAGCTTCTAAAAATAGGTAGACTATATAAGATTAAGCTATAAAATATATAGGGATTTTACTAACGCCAGTAGGGTAATAGCTTTTAGACCGGATTAGCAGCACAGTTACAGGTGGATGTTAATCTTAGAGGGGGCTAGCGGTAACAAATAAATCAGAATTCAGAAGGTACTGGCTGCACGCCTAAGTGTAGGTATAACTAGTCTGTAAAGGTGGCGTACTTAAGCATTAGGGCAGAAGGCCGCTAAGATAGTAGTCTAAGATTTATAGTTATGTAGCCAAAGGCCATTAGCTGATAAGGTGACAAGCCGAAATAATAGTCATTGCTAATAATAATTCTATAAGCACGATATAAGGTCATAGGCCCATTATGCCCTGTATAACCTTATCTTATTTATATATAACCCGTATTATAGTTCTTTCTGGCCGAGGATAGGTCTAACATATTCCTGTGTACGGGATACTGTTCGTTCCTGCAGGCGATGTTCGCCGACCGGCCCCATAGTGCCGTAACAAAATGCTGAAGGATGCCCGAGAGAACGCCGGATTTCTGCTGAGTTTACGACTGGCGAGAAGGGACCCATTTTCAACGTTTCTCTTACTCATAGACCCGATTGCGCCATCAACCCACAAAAAGACATGATGACGATGGAAAATATCTGCAGAGGTCGCTAAGACTCGATAAAAGACGCTGGAGGCTCGGCTCACCCCAATCGGGGGCGACTCGAGCCTCATTCCTCATTTGTCTGCGTGCAGCCTCCGAATCCGCAATAACAGGCAGACTGATTTTATGCCGAGTCAAGAACGCCTGCAGTCATGTCCATGACCGTTCACCCAACCGACCGGGTCCCGGAGAATATGGGGCCCACTCCGATACCCGACACAACATCCTCCAACCGGAGCCTGAGCCCCGTTCCGAAAGCCAGACCGTTCTTCCGATCTGTGCCCTTCCAGATCCTTGTTGCCTGTGGTGTGTCATTCACGGCCCCTGGCATGTGGGATGCGTTGGGCGGCCTTGGTGCTGGCGGTGCAGCTGAACCGTACGCTGTAAGCGCAGCAAACGCTCTCGGTACGCATTGCATCGCATACTCTCTCCATCGAATATTTAAGTGGAACTGGGCATTAACAGTTGGATGAAATTAAAAGTGTACGGACTATTTGCTGTCGTATGCGTAGCCGCAGGCGCCATTAACAACCGCATTGGTCTGCCGTACGGATTAGCCCTGGGTGCCATAGGTTATCCGCTATACGGTGCTGGTTTATATACCAACAATGTCAGTGCCAACACTTGGTTCATGCTATTCGGCAGCGCCCTCTGCGGCATATCTGCCGGGTTTTTCTGGGCAGCCGAGGCGGCCATCATAATCGGATACCCTTCTCCTGGGGATCGCGCCTTCTACCTGGCTATCTGGCAGACGGCAAAGGCGGCAGGGCCTATCGTAGGCGGCGCCATTAATCTAGGGCTAAACGCCAACAGGAAAACAACGGGCTCCGTTTCGTCGACGACTTATATCGTCTTCATTGTCATCATGTGTCTCGGCCTTCCTATTGCTCTGTGTCTGTCGCCTGCAAGCAAGGTCTGGCGCAAGGACGGCACCAGAATCAACACGCCCATGGCATCGAGCTGGGGAGGTGAGTTCAAGGCTGTTGGGAAGCTCTTCGCCAGCCGGAGGATCTTGCTTTTGCTGCCAGCCTTCTTTATCAGCTATTTTTACAATGGCTTCATGAGCACTTGGCTGGCGACCTATTTCACCGTCCGCTCCCGCGCCTTCTCAAGCTTTTTCACCAATTTTGCTGGCATATTCAGCTCTTTCCTTATTGCCGCGCTGCTGGACAACCAGAAGGTCTACATCAAGACCCGTGGCCGAATCGCGTTCCTCTCCATTATTGTCATACTTGTGGGAAGTTGGATTTGGGCTACCGTCCTTCAGAAGCAGATCTATGACGCGGGCGAGCCGCCCGCTTACGACTGGTTCCAGGGAGGGTTTGGCAAAAGCTATGCTCTTGTCTTTTTCTGGCAGTTTGGCGGCCAGGCTTTCCAGCAGTTTCTGTATTGGCTTGTCGGCCAGTACGCAACTGACCTTTCCGACTTGAGCCGTCACACTGGCATCCTGAGAGGCACAGAGGCCTTGGGCCAAACAGTTGCCTGGGCGTAAGTGATCCACAGGCCCTCTTGCCGTTGCCTGAGCTGCATGTCAACAGAGCCCGTATTAACCATAGGATACAGTATGCAATCCGAGGGTAATGCCAACCATTTTGTGAGCATTGGTCTCAACTTTGGTATCACGGCTCTTTGCCTTTTTCCAACGTGGATCATCTTGTCCGAACTCGAGGGAAGCCATGAGAGTAATGGGGCTGAAGAATATGGCCACGGAAGTGATTCTTTTGAGGGGGAAACTGGCCCGAAAACGGTGGTGGGTAAGCCTTAAGAACTTGGAGGTTGGGGTAAGTGAATAGATTCAAACTCCTTCGGTGCGCCCCCTCTGTATTGCTATACGCATTATATGGTATACACAATATTAAACGAAGAGCAATGTGTAAACGTGCAAGCTGAGAGACAGGAAAGGCAATGACTTGTTCGCATAACGGACTTCATGGCAAGCCGTGATATAATCTTGGAGTCTTTCAAGATGCCATGATACAAAGTGACCAAACAATTAGCAGTCATTGATTTGGCCTGTTATGGTGACCGGGATTATAAGGGCCCACGGGGAGGAATTGAAATTAAAAGCAATCATGTGGTATTTATCAACCTGTATCTTTTGTCTAACGCCCGACCCTAGTTTCTCTTTCCAATCCCGTGCCTTCCGCTGTAAACTACCACTCAAGCCCAGGTATCCAGGTTAAGCACCCTGCAATGCGGCTCACCGTCGGCACGCGACACAAGCTGTCCGAGACAGAGAACATTCTCTCCGGCTGCCTCGAGGGCCGCGATGGCTTCCTTGGCATGAGCAGCATCGACTGCAGCCACCATTCCCACACCTGTGTTGAAAGTACGAACCATCTGGTACGGCTCGACGTTGCCACTCGTCTTCAGCCATCTGAAGACAGCGGGCATCTCCCACGTGGTCAAGTCGATCTCTGCAGCAAGATGCTCTGGCAACATACGTGGGACGTTGTCGATTAGACCACCTCCTGTAATATGAGCCAAACCCTTGACGAGGCGAGCCTCGATGACGCCGCGCAAACTCTTGACATATATCTTGGTAGGGGTCAACAGGCTCTCGCCCACAGTCTTGCCGGCATCCCACGGAGCTGGGTCGGTGTATGCGAGACCTTCACGTTCCAGAATGCGGCGAACCAAGGAGAAGCCGTTAGAGTGAACGCCACTGGAGGCCAAACCAAGCAGCACGTCCCCAGCAACCATGTCACCTTGGCGCGGCAACCTCTGGCTGTTAATCATGACACCAAACGCGCAGCCCGCCGCATCGTAATCGTCCTTCTGGTACATACCAGGCATCTCGGCTGTCTCGCCACCAACGAGGGTGCATCCAGCATCGATACAGCCTGCCGCAACACCTTCGACAAAGGATGCAGCGGTGCTCAGATCAAGCTTACTGCAGCCGTAGTAGTCCAAGAACATCAAGGGCCGGGCACCTTGGACGACGAGATCGTTAACGTTCATGGCAACCAAGTCAATGCCCACGGTATCGTGCTTCTGCATCTTTTGCGCAATCATGAGCTTGGTGCCCACACCATCGATGGCGCCAACCACGACAGGGAGCTCGCCATTGTCCAGCTGAAGACCACACTTTGCCAAGTCCATCTCGCCGCCGAAGCCTCCGATTTCAGCATCGGCACCCGGCTGTTTGGTAGCGCGCACTGCTTTCTTGATGCGCTCAACGAATTCGTTGCCTGCATCAACACTGACGCCAGCTCCGGCATACGTTAAAGCCTCCTTCTCCTGGCGAGACCGGAACGCACGGTAGGCAATGTCCTTGCGGTAGTACATCTTGTCAAAGTTAATGAGCGCGATACCTTGCCCATAGGCCTTCTTCACAGCGGCCTCAAGGGTATCAGCAGTAGCGTTAACAGCAATGACGCGACCACCAGATGTCTGCAGCTGGCCTTCGGGCGACAGCTTGGTGCCTGCATGGAAAATAGTGATATCTGGGGATGCCGACTGGTTGACCACCATAGGCGTACCCTTGGCATACGAACCAGGGTAGCCACCAGCGGCCACCACAATGGTGGCACTGTACTTGTCTTCAATCTTGATATTGACGCAGTCGAGGCGGGCCGCGTGCGCGGTGCAAGCCAGCATGATCTCGGCAAGATCCGTCTCGGGTGAGAGGAGGGGTAGAACGGTTTGCGTCTCCGGGTCGCCAAATCTGACGTTGTACTCGAGAACCTTAGGGCCCTGGCTGGTAATCATGAGGCCAGTGAACAGGACACCACGGAAGGGGTAGCCTGCCTTGCGCATGCCGGTAATGGTGGGCTGAACAACCTCATCCTCGATCTTGCGAATCAGTTCCTTGGTGGCAATGGTCGTTGGGGCATAACAACCCATGCCTCCGGTATTGGGACCCTGGTCACCGTCACCAATTCGCTTATGATCCTGGGCCGGAGGAAGAGACAGGGTGTGGGTGCCATCACTGAAGGTCAGGATGCTCAGCTCATCACCTGTCAAAAACTCCTCAATGACAACTTCGTCGCCGGCAGAACCAAAAGCCTTGTCCACCATGATCTGCTTCAGCGCATCCTTGGCCTCCTCCTTGGTAGTAGGGATGATAACGCCCTTGCCGGCCGCGAGGCCGGTAGCTTTGATGACGACGTCATGGGATATACTATCGATGTAGGCCACGGCCTGCTTGTAATCGGAGAAGTTCTCGTATGCGGCGGTGGGAATGTTGTACTCCTTCATGAAATCCTTGGAGAAAGTTTTGCTCCCCTCCATCTGGGCGGCTTCTTTGGAGGGGCCAAAGCACGGAATAGCGGCGGCGCGGAAGTAGGCTTCGACACCGTCGACGAGGGGGGCCTCAGGGCCGGGAACGACGAGAGTTACGGACTTGGACTTGGCGAACCGGACAAGGGCGGGGTAGTCGTCGGCAGCGACATCGGTTGCGTTGGTAGTCTTGGGGCAGGTTGCGGTGCCTCCATTGCCAGGAACAGCATAGATGGATTCGACCAGGGGTGACTGGCTGAGCTTCCAGGCGAGCGCATGCTCTCGGCCTCCATTGCCAATGAGCAGAATACGCACGCTGCCGGCCAAAGTCATTGTGACAGATGGAGGGTTCGAGAGCGGGTGGGATCGATGATGGGCGAACTACGGTTGGGTGGTTAGCCAAAGCTGGACAAAACATATTTGCACGACATAATCAAGGTAACAATCCATGTTAATCGGGGTCAACAAACATGTATCGCTTGGCCGACTGACTGACTTAGAGAAGACGAACCCAATGGTGACGACGTCAAGAATGAATGGAATCAAACTAAAAAAAGAGGAAGGGTTGCGTGAGAGAAGTCGTCGGTTTGGCGTTGACTCGGCTCGACGTGACTCGACTCAGCAGCTGGGAAAAGTTTCTTTGCTGGACCTCCGCCTGAGGGGAAACAAGACAAGACGGGACGAGGGGCAGGAGGACCACGACGGGGGAAACGGTTGCGACTCCGGCGCAAAATAATTTCTTATCGAAAACCTGCCCCTCCAAATGTGATTGATTGCCACTGCTGAACGGCCCAAGGGGGGGGGCACAGGCGGGCATGGCGGGGTGATGGGCTTGTGGGCGCAGAGGAAAGGTAGGAAAAAACAAAACTGAACCCTTCAACAGGGTTAGCGCGAAAATTTCAATTGGAGAATTCTCGTTACCCCACCTTCCCCTTCCGATCTCTCCTCGTCGGCTTCACGGGTACGTACTTTCAATCAGTCTATCTAGGACCTCTTCCGTACGTCTTTCTACCTCGTATGTCCCACGGCATTGGCTTCTATTGGGGGGGAGGATATCCTAGAGCACCAGCCGAGGTAAAACAGATTGCTCCAGTTCGTCGGCGCTCCCACTGCTAATGAAGAGAGCATACTCATTGTACGCAGCGCTCAGGATCACATCCCGGCTGCTCGGGCTGTCCTGCAGTTTGGCCATGTCGGATCCTTCTGAGCCCTCTGAAGCGAGGACCTTTCGATACCACTCTAGCGCCAGGTGATGTAGACCAAGCATGTGGAACGTTCTTGCCACTCCAAAAACCGCCTCTCTCCTCTCTTCTGGCGTTCCGGAGAGCTTCGAGTGGCAGAATTCAAATACACAGGCAAACCCCTGCATGATGAGGTATTGACGATTGTCTGCCTGTCGCTTGAGCGCATGATGTATGTATCCCAGTCCCACGCTGAGACTGATCATTGGGTTCAGAGGGTCAAGCGTTCGCGCCCGGAGGAAGTAATCTATTGTGAGTTTGTCAGGTCAGCGCGTCGGTCCAACTTCTTCATCTCAGGAGTAAGTGCAAAGCTTTTCGGGAAGTGCAGTGATGATTTACTCAAAGCGAACGTATAGCTCGTAGAGGTGAACAGTATATGCCCATAGAGCATAAGTAGGCAAATGTCGAGCTGCTTGGCTTCCGCAGTGCCTGCCCGTCCCCCCACCGCAGCCTCGTGGCTCCGTTCTGTGTGTGCCGTAGCAAAGTGAGAGGCATCAATGATCTTGATCTGGCGCAGTATATATTTCTGTGCGGGTCCCGAATTATACCACGAAGCTGGTGACTGGCACAATCTGCACAAGGCGGCAAACATGCGATACGAATCCGAGTCTAACTGCCGGACCTTCATGAAGAATCTAGCAACGGCCACGCACATTTCCTCATCGGAAAGGTATATCGCACAAGCTACTACTGATCAGCGCTGCTTTTGAGATGCACGCGTGTGTGCAAGGGGACGTACCAGCCCATGCAACATGGATTAGAAACATGTAATCCTTGGAGTTGACGAAGACAATGGAGTCTCGCGCCGCTTCGCAAACCTGGTATGCCTCCTCTGCACGGTTAGCTAGCGCCAGGCTGATGGCGTAGTCAAGAAACAGCTCAAGCCATTCGCCAAAAGGTATTCCACGATAGCCATCATCTTCGTACGTGACGTTCATCCGCTTGTCGTCGGAGAGGGACGGAGCCATGTCTGCGGTAAGCGGTTAGCTCGAGAATGCGAAAGAAAGAAACATTGGCCGAAACGAATTCCGCTGCATACTTTTTGAGAGTCTCTCGGCCAGCTCGGAGAGAACTGGCTGCGTTCTCGATGAAGCGCTGAAAACTACATCATTAGCAGCGCCAAGGAACTTGAGATACTTGTCCCAAGGATAGAATTTTCTAAAGGACCTGAACTCGCCCACGAGCTCGCCAGCAGCGGCCATCCATGTCGGTATCAGCGAGTGATCACCTGCCTGTATGTCCTTCTTCAGGTTGCGCACAACCTCGTAGCGCCTAGTAAGCTCATCGGCCCGCGCACGTTCTTCTTGCATGCGTTGATCCGGAGCGACTAGTCTCTTGGGGCGGTATCTTGGTCGGACGATGCCGCTGTTAGCCGGTCCGCGCTTGGCCTCCCGCTTACGTCGGGGTTTGTTGCCGTTGGCCAAGGCTGAAGTGCGAGCCCCTGAAGCAGACCGACGGAGATCACCTCCCAGATCTCCCCTACCTTCGCCAAACTGGTCGCCGTCGTCGTTGGTGCCCTGAAGAGCAATGGCTTCTGTGACAAGGATGAGGGCCTCTTCCTCTTCTTTGGCCTTTTCGTAGATCCTGGCCAGCTCGATACGGGCATCGATGTTGCTCTCGTCTACCTCAATGGCCACAAGGAAGCAGTCTTCCGCCGCAACAAGATCCGATTTTGTCAGGTAGCAGCGGCCAAGGTGCAGCAGCAGAGTGGCGTCTTGACCGTAAATGGAATGCCGAAGAAGCTCGTAGTAGTCAAGCGCCTCAGAGTACCGTTGAACGGCAAAGAGCTCCTCAGCAATATCGCGAATTAGGTAAGGAAAGTCTCCAATGGCAGTAGCCGTGGCAGATTCTGTTGGGTCTAACCATCGAAGATGCCCCTGTTGACCTGTCAGCAATAAACCCGTATATCAAGGGAAAGCAAGTAACGAGGAAGCCTACGTTTGATTCCTCCTCATCTCGGATCTTCAGCCGGTACAACGCAAGACGAGCCCTGAACTCCAAGGGCAGTCCTAGACCATAGGCGTACAGTCCGTGGGCAGAAGAATCGAAGGAATGAAATTGAGCACGACGCGTGTCATCACGATCCCATTCCCTATCATCGGCACAATCGTCCCATTTATGATCATCCTGTCGTCCAAGTAGCCAACGCGAAAGCGACTTGAGCTCCGTGATGGCTTTTGCGAAGTCTCCGGCGCAAGCAAATAGTTCCACATATATGCTGACGTCGTGCCAGGACAGTTCCCTCTCTATAGCACGATTCGCTGTTCGTGCATGCGCAAAGTATGTCTTGTACGCTGAAACAGCCTTGTGAACGTCCTCCGTGCCACCAGAGTCAGCACAAGCCTCTGCCAATCTTCTCACGATATCTATATCCAGCGGGCGACGCTCGATGACGTAGGAGAATTCGGTAATGGCTTGGGACAAAAACCCTTGGCGATGGCTTGCTTCAGCTCTGCCCAGTCTCGCATCGAGATTAGTAGGCTGGGCTTTGATTGCAGACGAATAACACATGAGTGCTGTCTTGAGAGCGCCCTCCTGACCAGCCTCAGCAAGGCTCATAGCAAACGACGCGCAATGCATCCAGGCTGCAAAATCCTTGGGCCGCAGATGAGCGGCGATGACCATAGCCATCAGAGCTTTATCATTGAGGCCCTCCTCCCGGAATATGGAGGCCAAGACAGTCCACGCTTGATGAGTTTCGGCGTTGATTCTAATGATTTCGAAGACGAGGTTCTGAGCGCGGGCATAATTGCCGCTCATGAAAGCCTGGTTAACTCCTGCGAGACGAAGCTTGATATCGCCTCGAGGCTCAGCAGCCTTTCGGGGCCCTCGAACGCCACCTCGAGACGTGTTCTTGACTTTTGTTAGTGGTGGAGGCCTTCTGATACCGCTTTCGTCATCGTCGTCATCATCGCCGCCGCCGCCGCCTGTTCCACCGCCGTGGTGGGAAGAGAGGAACTCCCGGACGGATTGATCAAACTTTGCAATATCTCCTCGAAGCTCCATTTCATCGGAATCGGCATCGGAGACGAATTCCTCATCGTCATTGCCGTTAAGTCGAGACTCATCGCCGAGGTCTGGAACCTCTGCTTCTTGTAGAACTGGATCCATAACGCTGACTGGAAAAGTCGAGAAAAGCCAATAGCCTATGTCGATTGAACGAGGGCAAGCGTCTTAGCGACAGAACTGGATCTGCGAAGTAGGCCAAGCGATGGCCGTCGGTATGAGTTGTCCCTGAAGCTTGCAACCAGTAGAGTACCTGGTGCTCAGCGGACCGCTGGAGATATAAAAAAAAGTCACCCCGTTGCGTGCAAGCGGAGATGGCTAGGCGGATTGAAACGCGCCAATAATGGAAACCGTATCTCGCCGCCTATGATTGGGAAAAGTATTCATTTACGGCGAGGAGCCTCTGTGATGAATTCTTATTCTTCGTTGGCCTTGGCCTGCAACCCTGGTGAACTAGATCCGTCGTCGATGCAGAGACGGCGCCTGAGTCTGGTGGTAGTGGTGGTGGGTAAATGTAGAGAAGAAAAGAAGAAAAAAGCCAGCATTGTCTAGCCACCAGGATATCCTGTGAATGAAGCCGAGAAGAGGAAGGCAGGAGAGAGCTCTCATCTAGGCATTGGCTTCATGAAGGGAAAGGCAATGTCAGGACAAGGTAGGACAGGTCGAGAAGGTACAGAGGAGGGTACCTGCCTCACCTTAGACTTTGACATTCCCCACCTGGCTGCAACACTCGGTCTGTGTTCGGTGTAGATTGATTGACGGCCAATCATCGAGCACTAGGCTGAGGTCTGAGCCTCCTGCCGATAGCGAGCCAAGGCACGACACCCAAAGCACATGGCTGATACCATCCATCCATAACTTAGCTTGTAACTTGCGTCGAGCTACGCGGACTTTGCTTACATTATCGCATAGGCACCGGTAGACAGAGCAACGTTATGGCTGCCGCTATTATATTCAGAGCTCGAGCTATGTCTCATTTTCTCCAAGCAATCGCCTTCACCAAAATAGTACGCAACTACCTCCGATCGGAAGAGAATGTATCATGCAAAACAGGATTTAAGCTCTCACGAGTAATTATCAGCGGCTCATGGCATGGTGAAAGTGAAGCCCTTCCCTTGCACGCAGCCGGAATTGGAGTGATATCTTCCTATATATGTACAGAAGCACAAAACGAGTTCACCCCAGCACTCGACATCCCCTTACCCACTTTGCCGCCTCGTGAGTACACATATCCGCAGTTTTCAATTGTCACCTCACTGGTTTTTGTCGTATATCCAACAACACTAGCAGCCGCCTAAGGTGCATGTGTTCTGCATGGCTAATAGGTCCCATGACGAACACACAACAGCCTTGGCGTCGGCCTGTACGACCAGTCTTAACCGATCTTACCTTCGGCCTTGGCATCTGTTCGGAACATCTTCATTAGCCCCCTATTCTTTACATAGCTCGCTCGGCTTGGTACCTACCCTTGACTTGCTCAAAAACCTTGAGCATCTTCCGTCTGGCTCCGAGGGCATTAACTCCACGGTCCTCCAGAGCCTTATCGTCAAGTTCAATCAACTCATGCCACTTCATATCCTTAAGATTCTCCGTGTACTTGTGCAGCCGCAAGCTTCTGAGCCAGCTTGGGATATCTTGCAACAACGTTGGATCCGTCGGGTCTTCAGGCGGCTTCGAGCTGCCTCTCCGTCCACGAGGAGAGCGACCGCGGACCATATCAGAGTGGTCTGACAGATAACCTTCATGGTTGCCTACGCCCAACTGGCCCACATTCACCGAAGGAATGCCGTTGTTGAGTAGGGGAGAAGCGCCGTCATAGGCACTCAGAAAACCGTTATTTTGCGGAGAAGCAAAGGCCATAGGCCCAAAGCCACCAGCTTGCATCGCAATGCCAGGAGAGCTGGGCCGAGATCGATGCTGACCGAAGCCAATGTTCTGGGCCTGCAGAGCAAGCATCTGCTCGCGGCTGAGAACCTGGCCATGCTCGTTTATCATGACAACGTTAGCACCGGGAATATTGACACCCTGGGCGCCTTGGGGCATCCCTTGCTGGCCGGGAGCGCCGGGAGCGTCGTTGGATCGGGCACGGCGATATTTGCGGACGTCGTCGAGGGCGAAGCGGTTGTTGACAGTTGACAGTGCCGCCAACTTCATCGCCGTGGCGTTTGCGACCATGTCCGCTTGCGTGCCGCTGTTGTTGGCGTTAAAATTGGCCACGAGCGGAGTGTTAACCATCGAGGCCCAGTTGCCACCACTGGGGTTGTAAGGAGACAGAAGAGGCAGGTCTCCGGGCTTGTCATTGGTTGTCAAGGTGGTGTTCTGGATGTTCTGGTTGCCCGAGATCTGCGGGCGAGGGGATCGCAACCCGCTTGACGGGGGCGGCTGAACAAATTGGCCCATCGGGGGCTGGCCGCCATGAGATTTAGATCCCTGGCCAGACTGATCACCGCCAGTCCAAGGAGAGGCCTGATTCGGGCCATTGGAATCGTGGTTGTCGCCAGGGGTAGCAATTGTTGGGGCAGCAAGGGACTGACGAGAATCGCCTACGGCGCTGTTACGGTTAGAGGAGGGAGGGTTGCCGGTCTGTTGCGTAAACTTGGCTTTCTCGGTCGCAATGGCTGCAGCAGCATCGGGGAACATAGCATTGATGGTGGACGGGTCAAGGCCCGACTGTCGCTTGCCGGTGGCAGTGCTTGAGGGGCGGGCAAGAGAGTTCCGCGACGAGTCGACGTTCAACTTGTTCATAGCATCGCTGAGGCGGTTCGACATGGGATCTAGGAGTTACAGGTTAGTAAAAGGCAGCCAAGGAATCGAAGACAGCATTTGTCAGATTTACCTTTGTCGAAATTGGCCGGGGACAAAACACCCGACATCGGGTGGTTCTTACCCATCTGCTGCAAGACCTGAATGAAGAAGCGAATCTGAACTTGGGTGGTCTGCTGCAGCAAAGCGTAAAGAGCAGCAGTGCGCTCAGCTTCGCTAAGAACTCTGAACCACTGCTCGATAGCACTCAGCTCATCCTTAAAGTCCTGGTCTAGAGTGGCTGCGGCCATTTCTTCCAAAGTCGTTTCATACTGATCAATGTCGGCAATCCACTGCTGCGCGATCTTGTCT
The DNA here is from genome assembly GCA_001625285.1 of Colletotrichum incanum. Taxonomy (NCBI): domain Eukaryota; kingdom Fungi; phylum Ascomycota; class Sordariomycetes; order Glomerellales; family Glomerellaceae; genus Colletotrichum; species Colletotrichum incanum. Next base: position 16,556 of record LFIW01000481.1, read on the forward strand.
TGGGGATCCGTATCAGGATTGCCATGGCCATGGCCCTGTTGGGAACCGTAAAAGTCAGACGACGGGCGGATGCGGCTCGAGGGAGATGAGTTGGAGAGTGCGGCCATGTCGGCGGAAGCCCTCAGGTGACTGTTGGCGCCAACGGCTCTCGAGGAGGGGGGTCGGAGAGTGGGCGTCGTGTTCGCCTCCGGGGTGCTATTGCGGTTTCCCGCAATGTGACTGCCAGACATGTTGAGCATTGTCGACAGACAGCGCAATTGCGGCGAGGCAGGAGTCGCGCTGGAAGCGGCGGCAATGTTATTGTCGAAAAAGACGGTGGAAAATTGGCAGATGGCAGATGAAACGATACCGGTGGCCGGTGAAGGGTGTCGTGTCTTTGTCTGGCGATGGAGAGGGGTCGGCCCGGACAAGGAGGGACCGGCTCTGTTTCGAGATTTTGAATGACGGCAAGGTCAATCGAATCAGCAGGCAGACGAGTCCACGGAAGACTCGCTGAGTTTTCCGAAGAGAAAGCAAGAGCAAGAGCGGCGGTAGCTACGGCAGCTGTAGGCTTGGCGCAACCCCAGTTTGCCAGTGAATGTCGCTGGTTGAGAGCAAAAGGCGTTTTTCCCCCTTCTCTCTTCAGGTTATGGTGCGTTCAAGTGAATGCAGTGTGGCCAGGACGGCCTGTTTTTTTTCTCCTTACCGCGACGGCAAAGCTCCGACGGCGCAAATAGATAAATCGTAGGGTACGTATTCGGTGCCCAAAGCTCCTGCAGAAACCTGCTGACCTCAAAGGAGTCGGGATCAAATGAGGGACCTGCTTAACACATGTCTTTTTGTTTTTGTTTTTTTGGCACAGCAGCTGGGTCTTGTTTATCGAGGTCCCAAGATAGCGATGTCTTGAGGTGGCGGGAGACGGGTGAGCGAGAGGTGCAAGAAAAGTGCTGAGAGAGGGAGAGAGTGTGTGTGATTCTGAATGTGCTTTGTTCTATCGGCAACGAGTCCGGACAGGACGGAGGCAATGATGGCGCAATGTACTCCGAAAGACTGGGGAAATCAGTGGAGGTGAGGGGCAAGTGATCAAAGATAGAGGATGCTCTGGCAAGCGGGCAAAAATTATTCAAGAAATGCTGCTTCCAGGCAGGTAATACAATGTTCAAGGCTGGCGTCGTCTGAAAAGTATTACCAAGTGAAGGGGGTGTGGTATGGTAGGGGAGAGGGGGAGAGAAGGGGGAAAAAAAAGGAGGACGGAATTCCCGTCTTTGATTTGAAGGAAACGTACTACATGTTGCAACAGCCAACGAAGGGGAGAGGGGACGGAAGGAGGGTTCAGCAACGTGGCGTGGCGGCGGCCTGCTTAGTCACAAGGTTCTTCAAGACAAGTAGGCCTAGGGCCCGCTAAGTAGACAGTGAGCAGGGTATAGAGAAAGGTGTTCCACGGCGTCCATACCCCCTAACCTAACCTCGAACGGAGCGGCCTGCCAGGTACCTGACCCCCGCGTCCAGGGTTGCCAGCCATCAGGGCAGACGTGAGATATGCCAAACTGATGGGGAATACTGGCCTCTAAACACAGTATGGATATGGGGATTGAATCCTCAGGTGGATGTATCTACTAACAGTCTAACCTAAAAAGGGGTCACTAATAAGGGTGAAATGCATAGGCGAACGTCAAGGAGAGAAGAGGTCGATTCCAAGACCCTATTTCTATCGCTAGGAACGAATACTACCTGCTGCAATGCACATTGTCGCATTCCATTGCGACGGAGACTGTAATCCTTTCATTTGCTTGGGGCATTGCTTTTTAAGTTTTACATTTTCTCGCCCTCTTTTCATCCACGCCAACGGCGGATTCCTGTTTGGAGTCGTCCCCGATATCGTTTGCGCGTGTCATTGTACCACGCACCAAGAAACTGACCAGGCAGGGGTGCGGTGCTGTCTTCGTCGTTAACAACCTAAATAGTCCCAATGGCGTCCTTAACTTCATCGAAGCATAGCAGACTTCTGGCAGCCGTGTCAAGCGTGCGAGGCCGAGGCTTTGAAGGTACTAGCCGTGGCGTAACTGCGACTGGTCGGAGATGCTCCCTCCCACTCTCCCCCCGAAGAGTCTCATTTTGTCACCGTTGAACAATTGGCTCTCCATGACATCAGGAGTTGAGGATCCAAGTCAAACGCCTTCCCGCTGTTAATCTCGTAGCGCTCGATGCAGTTTCAAAGCCAAGCAGCGACTGCACGGAAGCAGTAGTAACAAGAGACATCCGTTTAACACGTGTTGAATGGAACTCCCGAGAGGGTCGAATCGTGGTTGATTGATTCGTACTGGCATATCTTATTTGCCAGTTCCATTTGATTCCCTAATGCCCCAATGCATCGCAGCCGTGCCGTAGAAGAGACCAATAACCATAAGACCAACTCTCCGTCTATGCCGTCTCGCGCTTGCCCTCCTTCAGCTCCTTCTGTGGAACATGTCAGTAGCTGTCGTAGACGAAACCATGACGATGCTGATTGGTTGTGGTTGAGAGGGATCATACCAGAGCCTTCATGGTGCCGTGCAGAGCGTGGCGATGGTTACGGCGGAACTTGGGGTCGGTACCCTTCAGCGACGGGTATCTCGAGGTCTTGGGCTTCTTGATACTGCAAAACGAGAGGAAAGAGTCACAACGTCAGCATTTCGGCCTTTATTCGACAAGTCGAGGATGGAACAGATTCGGTTGGGGCCAATAGAAGGAAGGTTCAATCGTACCCGTTACGGTGCGCCTTGCGCGACTGGTTGTGCTGCGAGGAGTTCTTGGACTCTGTCGGTCGAAATTAGCCAGGCCGTTTGCGTAGCAGATGGGGAGCAGGGGAAAGGAGTTGTGACATACTGGCCATTGCTGCGGTCGGAAGGTGCCCCTAACGTTGGATACTGAAGTCTGAAGTTCGTGGTGAGGTCGGGGGATTTCGAGTAAGTCAGGATATCGAGTCCTCTTTGCCGTGGGTGCGCGTGGGCAGGAGCGAACGTCGTGGTGGGGAAACGAAATTTGCGTGCCCTAACGGTCGTGCCTGCCGAGCGCCACGTTGTGGCTGGTGACTGCCATGGCACGCTTTAGGAAGGACGGTGTCGACACCGTGCATCTTTCGCTGTTAGTCCCAGTTGGCTGACTGAAACACAGTAAGGTCACTGGGTGGCCACACACAGAGAGTATCTTAGTCTTGCATGTGTGCCCCTTCTCTTTCTCACTCTCTACAGCCATTCAAGTGATTACATGCAGCGTCGGTTATGGTTATATAGATCTTTGCCTAAATAAACGAAACAATAGAGAATATTCGGAGCAACATAATCCATTTGCTCCCAACCGGCGCAACAACCAAGCGCCCCGTCTGCTGATGATGCCGCAGTCGCGTAATTTCCCTTCTTTCCTCCCAACGTCTGCCTTGTTTTGCTCATCGTCAACTTCGCGTAAACAGTATGCGACTGATTCTATCCGAGTCCGTTAGATGTCTGATATCGCTTTTTGTATATTGTTCGAGTTGTCTTGTCGCTCTGGCCCCCTGTCACCCTGCTCATCCGAAACAGCTCTTCTACCAGATGCTCCTGATAACCCACCTCACCCTTCAAAGAGGCTTGATCGAGGATGCGCTGCGAGCCGCTGCGGCGCTCTGCGCAATGGCCTGCAACTGCTTGGTGCGAAGGGTTCTGAGATAGCGGAAAAAGAGAACAAACAATAATTCCATGCTGTTAAGTCAGCACTCGTCGTCATATCCTGATAGGGGTATTCCGGAGTCACTTACCGCTCCTTGGTCGTCATGAGAATGCCTTGAACGAGAAGACCCTTGAGAATCTGGGGTCCGATGCCCTTGAAGAGACCTAAGACTCCCTCGCGCTCTAGAATAAAGTTCATGACCTCGATGAAGCTGCTGAATGGCTTGCCTTTTCTCTCTGGCGGCGGGCGGGACTGCAAGCCTACCTTGGCTACGATGAGGGGCTGCGTGACGATGGTTGCTAACGATTTGGAGGCTGCCCCAAGGACTGCGTCAGAGTCAGCAAAAACCCGCGTACTAAACTCGTACATGTATCGTAAATTTGGAAAGGAGGGGCAACGTACGGAATGCCTCCCACGGCTTGAGGTTGTTCTTTCCGGGAAACAGGACCTCCTTGAGTCTCTCGTAGACACCATAAGTGATGGCAGGGTTGACAACCAGCACCAAACTCGCTTTCAAGCCCCTCCACAGTCCAAAAGGACCATCCTCTCCATCAATCACTTCTCGGGCAGTATCGACGAAACCTTTCCTCTCCGTCTTCCGCTGTGTTTGTTGTCTTGTCGTGATGACGGCGACAGGGATTGTACAGAGCTGGGCAACGGCACCTGCGATGGCACCAAGGCTCAGCTCAACAAGCGTTGAAGGGGGCGCCGTGGTCTTGGCCGAGCGTAGGTAGAGAGCACGAACGACGGAGTACCAGTAGAAGTAGGCAAAGTTGGTGGAGGCGACGCCGAGGAGAGAGCCGCTCATGCCAGCATACAGGCCCTTGAGGCCATCATCGGCAACGATCTTACTCAAGGCATCCCAGGTAGAAGAGTAGTGAGGTTCAACAGGGTCGGTCGGGTCGGTCGTTGCGGCGGTGGACTGGGACTTGACTTGGACCTGGAGACGCGTCTTGACGCTTTGCAGAGTTGTCAGTTAACGTCGACTATGAGAAGCTAGGCCACGTCGGACAGGTATGGGTCGGATTGCATTGGATTGGAATGGGGGTAGAATGTAGATGTGACATCACGACGGTCGCGTTTCTCTCACATGTCAAGAGGGTACACCAATGCGTTGGCAAGCACAGCGCCTGATGCGCCAGCAACGGCCTTTCCCCATGGCGAGATGGGAGCTGATTTGGACTGTGCAGCCATCGTGATGTTCCTTTTAGTCGATGCTCAAAGAACTGGTTAGGTCTCTTGCTAACCCAACGACTGAACGAGTTGTAGCCAGGAGTAGATTGTCACTTCGACGTCGGTTGCGGCGTCGGCGTCGGCGTTCTGCACCGATCGAGGTCCGAGGTAGAGGGCGGCGGCGGGGCTACGGGAGAGACCTCGGAGAGTAACGACGACGGGCAGCAATCAGACCAGGCGATCAGGGAGTTGCGTGTGTGAGTTGATGGTCAGCAATATGGCAGTCACCGACAAGAGGAGGAAGTGTATCTATATCGAAATGCGCTGGACGGGACTAAGGGTCCAAACTTTAAGCGCGTTGACGGGCTTTCCCCCATGACTATGACGAGCTGCTGCTGCCAACGCTGGCACTTGCACAATTGCGCTGGCGCTCGAATCGACGACCTCGGCCCATTGCGACCAGACCCGAGTCCGCCATATGCTCGGCTAATCGGTGAGGTCACTCGGTGGGGTTTCGGCAGGAGGAATGCTTAGCTAAGGCACGAAATTGTGTCTTGGCCTGCTCCGCGATACCGTCTCTTATCTTGAAACTGCTTAGGTAAGTGAGTCGCCTCTACAATCTCTGCTTTGGTAGTAGGGCGGCTCTTAACGCAAGCGTACGCACAATTAAAGAACACTATCCATGTACATGCCCTGGCGAATTTCGACAGAGCAAGTCTAAAATGGGCCGGTAAATAGCTGCCAATGACCAATCTACAATCTAATTGACTGATAGATACCAGGCGATGATTGCAGCAACTTGAGCTGGAAGACCAAGGGCTATGCAACGAGCATAAATCAACAGTGAGAGGGAGAGACACTCATAACTGTTCTTCTCCCAGGCGAGTTGACTTTACTTGGCACGAACTGCAGCATCACTTGTCATCCAATGTCCTTCAAGTGCCTCAACAAGTCCTACGTACATACAAGGAGGTACGCTGTGATACGGCAATCATGGTAGTTGACGCGGTTGGACCAACCCAGATTCTCTAGACAAAAGCGAAACGGTAGGGGATGCAGGCGAGCAGGGCCGACCGGGTATGATAGGATGGGCAAGTCACGTAATGAGTTGTTGTCGGACCTGCGCCCAGATGACACTGGAAGTGTGGCTCCGTCTGTTTCAATATTTCCAACTCATCCATGTCCAGCCCTCTATCATGGCATGTCATTGTTCGTCTTGGCCTCTTCACGTACTGGCACTCTGTGTCACCTTCAGTATCTGGCCTTAAGAAGCATCATCTGTCATAAATCACCCAATAAGCCCTGAAGCAACATGGAAGAAGGGGAAATGCATCTATCTCCTCATAGCAGTTTTCACAGTATATAGAACACAGTGCCACGGGTACCTGCACCGCACCTGTGAAGTCCAACAATTGGGCGCTTGCCTTGGGCTGCGTCAAGTTAACTTAGAGGCAACAATCAGCACCTGACTGCGACATCCGTACCTAGACCCGTTAAGGCGAGTGGGGGTGTTTGCCCATGGTCCTCTTTGTTCTTGGAATTACCAAGACAAGCGGCCAGTTTCAGTGCCTCTGCCCAAATTCTTGATTATTCCAAGCGGCGCCTGCTTCCTAACTGTCTTTCACCATCGCAATTCGGGGTTGACACGGCAGATAACGACCAACTCGGGCTCAACTGGACCTCAACTGGACGTCTCGTGTCTTCTCTCTCCGCCAGCACGACAGCAACCAAGCCAACCTAATACCCTCTTGGATGCCCAGCCCCGGATAACTCTTGGCCGACGTCGCCAATTCGCAGTCTGATTTGTCGTCTCTTTCAGCTCGCCCTCTCTCATCTCCATAAACTTACATTGGCGGCTTCGCTTGGCCTGACCTGTCACGGCACACGACCCGATCCAGTCCGACTTGGGGCTGCCTCTGTCCATCGCTTGTCTCGTTTGGTCTGATCTGGCCTGGTGTCGTCTATCGTTGGGTCTCGACAGTTCCAACTCTGCTGCTCTGGGCCGATTTGCTTTTGCACAGCCCCAATCGAGTGCCCGCTCTGTCCCGTCTCATCCCAACTCCTAACTTCTCACACATCCATCAACCCCTCCCCCGCGCCCGTCGCCTCTTTGGCACCAGATCCGCCGCTGTCCCCACGACACTGAGCCAAACTCAGAGCTACAGAGTCAGAACCAAGGTCTGGGCCCGAGCCAGTTCCCAACTTGCAGAGGTGGAGAGCCTTAAGACGCAGAGAACCGTCCCAGGAGGCACAGACAGTAGCGGCAGAGCCCTTTCTTTCGAATTCGACTCAGTTTCGTCCCTTGACGCCCATCGCATAACCTTTGGCACTCATAAAACCAATTCCCCGCCCCCATGACATGCAACTTCGGTAACTTGTTGATGTTGTCGTTGCTGGCCGATCGGTGCTCGATTGCCTCGTCCGCTTGACACAACCCCTGGCACCTGTGCAACCTGCATCGCCACACTCATTCGGCCTCACTCGTTCGCTTCGATTCTAGCAATGCTGCCTGGTAGGAATTATGGAAGCCAAAGCCATTGTGAGTTGGCCATTGACGAAGAAGTAGCCAGCCTATGCGAGAGGCCATTTCCCACTGACAGCCGTTCTAATGTCCAGAGAGAAGAGGCCCTGATGACCAGATCGTCGGGCCGCGAAGCTTTGAATCATGCAATTGCCGCCGCCGACTTGTACATGAAGGCTGCCAAAGAGGCCACTTCACCCGCCGACCGCGTTCGTTATAGGAAAAAATGTGAGGGGCTCATCACTTATGCTGAGCAACTCAAGTCTTCGCCTAGGACCACTCCCGCGACCACACTTAAAGCTACCACTGTTATCACCTCGGCTTCGAACCCTGACTGCCATGTGCGCCAAATACCCTCCAGCGAGAGAGCTATCCTACTGCGCTCGTCTCGCTTACACGGCAACATCTTCCCGCCCTGGCAGTCCGACCCCGTTGATAGCACCTTCTCCCTACCCGAAGGAAAAAATGTCTTCTCGTACGTTAGATCGATTTTCTTACCCTGCGCAAAGTCACATCGGCCGGGCAACTCACTCGTGAACCAGTGATCCGGCAGAATACACCATGTCGCCTCGACAGGAGTCCATCCTCGAAGGCTGGAAACGCCCCGTGGAGCAGGCTAGGGAAGAAACCGTAGACAGGGATTTCATGGCCTCGGAAAGTGACTGTGACCTTGTACAGGATGTCACAACGGATTGTTCAGTTGTAGCCAGCCTATGTGCCGCCATGAAGATACTCCAAGGGAACAGACGGTCGGTCAGTTCATGGTCACGATGGGATGCTAGCATCCAACTCCCGCTAACTGCTTTGGCCAGATTCTCAGTTCCATTATGTTTCCATATGACCACAGCAAGGGGCGACCCAAGATATCAAAAAGTGGCAAGTACATGTTCCGCATGCACTTCAACGGCTGTTTTCGTCAAGTCGTCGTGGATGACCGGCTGCCTGTCTCCCGGAACAACCGCACCTTGTTTGTTGTCGACCGCAAGAATCCTAACTTGCTCTGGCCGGCCCTCTTGGAAAAGGCTTATTTGAAGGTCCGCGGAGGCTATGATTTCCCCGGCAGCAACTCAGGAACGGATCTATGGGTTATTACCGGATGGATACCCGAACAGCTGTTTCTCCAGAGGTGCGTAGAAGCTTGTCCAGTGGCGATCAACTGGTGATAACTAATGGTAAGACACAGCGAGGACGTCGACCTCGAAGGTACCTGGGATAATATCAAGGAGGCGTACCATGCCGGCAACCTCATCATCACGCTGGGCACTGGACGGCTGACCCAATCAGAAGAGGACGCCCTAGGTCTCGTTGGCGAACACGATTATGCAGTGTTGGAGATCGATAGCGCACCTGGAGCCCGTCGGCTTCTGGTCAAGAACCCGTGGTGTGATGGTCTTGTCTGGAAAGGCGTCGGGTCATCCGGGCTCATGGAAAAAACGGCGGCCATGTCGCTATCGAACACGTCCGTGTCAGTCGAACCAAAGTCGTCGGAGCACTCGAGGCCAGTTGGCTCTTTCTGGATTTCGGTTGAGGATGTTGCCCAAAACTTTGAGTCCATGTACCTTAATTGGAATCCGGACATGTTCACACACCGGCAGGATCATCATTTTACATGGCGCGTGCCGACCAAGAACATGACGTCCTCCCTCGCCCACAACCCGCAATACTCCGTGCTCTCACACAGCGGAGAGACGGTCTGGATTCTGCTAAGCCGGCACTTTGCAGACGAAGAGCTCAACATTGCACGCAATAAGTCTGCTTCTCTGGCGGCGGTATCCAGGCAGCTCGGCTTCACGAGCATCTTCATCTTCGAGAGCGAAGGCAAAAAGGTGCAGGTGAGAGAGGGCTTCGTATACCAGGGTCCCTACGTCGACTCGCCGCAGACACTGGCCAAGTTCAGACTTCGCGCCGGCAAGCCCTATACTATTGTTATGGCTCACCAAGACCTGCCGCTGGATGACTATTCGTGCACATTTACACTCTTCTCACGGGCGCCCCTAGAGGTCAGGCCTGCCGAGGAAGCGATGAGGCACTACAAAGAGTTCTCGAGTGCCTGGACACGGAGGACCGCCGGAGGCAACGCATCGTCCATCACGTACTCACAAAACCCCCAGTTCAGCATCTCGATCCCTAGGGCCACGCCGCTTTCCATTCTCCTTTCTTCAGGGGATCGAGAGGTGGCCATCCATGTCGATCTGGTGTGGGCCCACGGCAAGAGAGTCACGTCGATTGGTGTCAAGGACGTTGTGGCCAATTCCGGCGACTACCGGAGAGGTAACGCTCTCGTGCAGGTTCCTACGGTGGAGCCAGGCACTTATACCATTGTCTGCTCGACGTGGGAGCCCGGGCAGCTTGCCGACTTTGGTATACGCGTAGGCTCTCAGGTGGAATGCCAGATACAGCCCGTTTTGAGTGATGGTGCTGGCCTGTTGCGGACCCGTACACCGGCCATTGCCTTCAGCGAGGGGGAAGAGAAGAGGCGAGCGCCCGTCACAGTGACACGGCTCTCTCGGGCCCAAGTTGTTGCACGCTGCCCCCTCTTAACGGGGCAAAATGGTCAGCATATCCCCACAACGGCCGTCCGCATCTCTCTTGTGTATGGGAGGGGGCCCGAGGAGTCGGTGCTTGCCATGTCGGGCGGTGGCGAGTTTCGGGAGCTTACCATGGCAGTCCGAACACCTGAATTCGACCTCGAGCCCGACCGTCTGCGACAAGATCAGTTATGGCTCGTCGTGGAACAGCTCGGAAGCCAGCAAGGTCGCCAAAGCATCGAGGTAGAGTTTCTAAGTGACAATGCGGTTCACGTCGGTGACTGGCAAATCGTTGATGGCTAGGCCACTTGTCGGCGAGGAAAGAAAACATTAGAACTATGCTGGCACAAGAGGGAAATATGTTCAGCTGCTTTAGCCTGATGTAGATTTTGTCACGGATAGGACACACTCCGTACATATGCACTCCCAAAAAGCCGATGATTCGAGAACGAGACCACGCCCACCCCCGCCGAGTTGAACGTAGCCTTTACGTCGGCCCCAAACCGCGGCTGCACTTTGTCATTTCTCGCTGCAGGCAAACAAAAGAAAATCTCTGGGAGATTTGACCTCCCACCAAACAAGGGTGAGTCCCCGAGGACGAAGAAGCGAAAACAACAGCATGAAAACAAAACAATACAAGGCAGAACGTGACGTGACGCGAACGACTCGTCAATGTGGTATATGATCCACCGCAACGCCAGAATCCTCACAATCAAGACAGAAACGATTCCCGTCATGAATTCGTGCCGTGCCAACTCAAAGAGGCCCCGCGCTTGTGCAAAAACAAAGGATTGCCACCTCCTCCCAAGAGAAACTCAAAAACATGACCCAACCAAGAAATAATAGCAGTATCATGACCGCAGGTATCGTTCCGAAGCCTCCAAACCCCTTTCCTTATTTACACTGAACCTAGTCCTGGTGCCGATTCCAGCCATACCCCCTCAAAGCCGTTGATGCTGGAGTGCACAAGCCCAACGAAGAAAGCGAAGATGAACGGAAAGGAGAAAACAAAAAGAGAGAAAAAAGAAGAAGAAAAAGGATATGTACGTGAAGATCATGAATCCACGCCGAGTTCGGTGTCAGGCAGGACCTCCTCTACGCCGCCTACCGCGATTCGGTCCATCCGGTCTTTGTGACAGGACATCCCGCAAAAGCGGGTCGTCCTTATCCTTGTCAACGTGGTGTACACGAACATGTCTGTGTACTGAATTAGTTGAAACCTCCGAATATCGACTCAGAATAGGGTTGAACATGGCGACGGAGCAGCAATAACGCATTCCAGAACAAGAGAACAGGAAGCGTTGTCTATATTCGACGAAACACCAAGTGGCCGGGAGAGTTCTTACCTCTGTAGATTGTCTGGCCGAGGATATTTGTGTTCTCGGTCCGGGCAAAAGGGACAAACATATCCAGGAGAATCATGAACAAGGCCATGTCTTATCATTTCGTTCTTCCTCTTGAAACCCTTGCCACCCTCACTCCGAGGACAACCCTTAACTGAGCAGTAGTGAGGCCGCGCTGATGAGTGTACGTTTGCATGCGAATTGAGTAGATACTGAGTTTGAAACGGCGCAGCGTTGCATCCCGAGAACGTGCAGACGTAGCCAGCTTGAGGGTTAGTAAGGCCGTCGATGCTCATGCGGTCTGCCACAGAGTGGGCGGGCGTTGAAGCGGTCTGGTCAGTGCTTGGGGTTTCTGCCGTCCCACTACTGTAGTCGGCACTCGGCCGATGACGACCGCCGCTCGATGAAGAAGAGTAATAATACGGGCTAAGAGAAGGTATGGTATGTGCGGGTGATGGGAGCTCTCTTCGAAAACCTTCATTAGGAGAGATTGGCGGTGAAGCTTGACTGATTGGAAGTCCGGCCAATGAGGGCAATCGAGGGATATTGGCGGGGGGCGAGCGTGGAAATGAAGCAGCGTGTCGTACGGGGCCTAAGTCGTTCTCCGGGCTCATGGCAGTCTCTGCTAAGCGCTTCAAATCCCCAAGCTGTGCCCTTATAGACGGTAATGGGCCGTGCCCGCTTCCGTCTGATGTTGGCGAATCCAGAAGGGGAGGCAGACCCCCAGGCGCAGACTGTGAAGGGCTTACCGGGGACGTAATCTCAGCGTTGCTCATACTGGGCACGGAACGGCGCGGCGCGTGGTTGTCCCCAGCGGAGTAAACCATGGCTGGGGCAGCTAGAGCTGAGCGTTCATCGCGGATGGGTAGTTCACGACTTCCAATCCCCAAGGGTATCGACTCATGCTGAGCCCTTGGGCCATCTTCCAAGCGCGAATGATCGAGTTTGGATGTCGTAGAAGGGGAAATTACATCCGTGGCAGGAGCGTCGGTAGCAGTGAAGGCCAAGGCGCCAGCCGCAAGGATCTTAAGATCGAAAGGTTCGGCTGGCTTGGCCATGTCGCGATCAGGAGACGTCGGGGAGGATGAATCGTCTTCGGACCCGTTGTCAGAGGCAAGAGGCTCCAAGGCAGCTGTGTGGGCGACGTCTGGCAGCCTGCCGTTTCCAAGATGAGCTACTAGAACAGCATCGCCTTGAATAGGCTCAACCCTGCGGTGACCGTGTAACGACTTCGAGCCGGGGCCGAGTTCGGGCGGAGGGCTGGGTGAGGGTTCTAACCTAGGACGGTGAGCTTGCATTTGTGGGCTGTCGTGCGGAAGAACGTCATCGGGGTCGTAGCAATCGCTCCCAGCTGAGTGTCGCAAGTGGCTCTGAACAGCCGAGGCAGTCATAGTTGTTGCAACTGGAGGTGGTAGTGGCTCGCAGCGCAGGCGGTATTAAGCCGCCATGGAGTAAAAGAACAGTTTGTGATTGTATCGGCGGCAGGCGACGGCGACGGTGAAAGTGGTTGCAGCAGCGACGATGTCGACGACGGGATCAGTGAGGGTAGGGCGCGCGGCAGTTATGAAAGCCGTATGGTTTTGTCGCAACGTGCAACGGGTCGTATGGGCTCCTCTGGTCCCCCCTCGCAAGGCGGCGGCTGTTGGGGCCGAAGAGAGCGACGAGGAAACGTCGATGCGAGCGAGATCAAATCGTTCAAGTGGTGGCGATGGTAGTAAGTGCGCGTCGCGTATTCGGCCCCGAGACAGCTATCGCCGCCGTCCTGGGCTGCGGTAGTAAGCAGCCGTTGACGAAGTTGAGTGTGTAGGTGCAAGGTGAGAGTAGAAAGATATGGAGGTCGGACTGAGAAGATGGAGGGCGGCCGGGAGTTAGAGGATGGGATGCGGCGGCGTTTGAATGTCGAGGACGGAGGACGGAGGTCGGTGTGGCCTTGGACAGGGGTGGGTTGGGGTGGGTGGTGGGTGTGGGTGGAAATATGAGTGAGGAGCAAGCGCGGGAGTCAGTCGGGTGCGTGATTCTTTGACGGATAAAAGAGGGCGCCCAGGGACGGCAACAATGCAGATGCAGGCCGAGCGAGGGTCAGCAAGTGAGGGAGGTACGCCGTAGGGGAGGGATACAGAGAGCGAGCGGTGGGCGGAGGCGGTAGCGGGAGCGGTAGGACAGTCAAACGAGCGCCGAAAATGACTAGGCGACAAACAGGTCTGTCGTCGTTGTCGTCGCTTTGGTCCGTCGTCAGGCTGGATATGAGTGAGTCGCGTAGTATCGTGTCGGCTGGCCTGATGTTAGGAGAGCCAAAAGAAAAGAAGGTAGAGAGACAAGGTCAGAAAGGGACGGAACAGGAGAGGACTGTTCTTGTTGTGAGAGTCCAGTCAGTGTCTGATTGTGAGGGAGTTTGCTTTTAGCGCATAATCTCTTGGGAGCGTATGAGAGATACGCCCAGTGCCACAGATAGATTCGAGGGACCGCGTGACCCCAGCAATGGGTAGGAAGGGGACTTGTGGACTTGGGGGACTTGGGGGGACGTGGAGGCGAGAGAGATGAGCAGATGCCGAGTTGCTGAGGAAGTGGATATGGGATGGGCAGAATCGCGCATGGGGATTGGGGAAGAAAGACGGGGTAGGTAGGGAAAGAGTGGGTGCCTTGGAAGATGAGGCTAAGTCAAGGTGTCGTCGGGTCAGCTAAGGTCCTCTGGAAGGCAAGACAAGCGACGCAGTACCCGGGGTGCAATGTCAAGGTGCTGGGGTGTGTGTAGATTGGTCCATGTCCGATTGCCTCACAGTTGAACCTCAATAGCTGTGCCTCACTTATAATTCTTGACGGAGGCCGGGCATGGCTGGGTTGACAAGCTGGGACGCTAACGAGGCCTGCTAGCAAGGTCATGTTCACAGTTGCGCAAGGTGATGGAATTCGTTCGTTGATGACCAAGGAGAGAGCATCTGGAGATGGCGAGGGAACAACGTTGCCGATGCGAAGAGTTGGCAGTGTGAAGTCCGGAAGGGTCGTATTCCCCCGGTTCGGTTCGATTCTTCGGGGGAATCTGACGTTCTGGCCCCAACCCGCTTAGAGGGTTGAGACGACGCAAGGTGCCCTGACTTTGTCAGAGTGCGATATCTAACCAGCCTAAGCCAAGGCGTGCACGTCTCCCAGGGTTATGGCCAGAGAGGTAGGCTTTTATGGGATAAGTACTTGTAGTGTTGTAGCAAATGGGACCATCTCAGCACGGTGGCTAACTCTGCCGTGTTGCATGTTGTAGCCGGTGGGCGATGGTATGCACTCGGTTTTGTTCTTTTCGCTCTGTTTTGCTGCCCGGAAGTTGGTTGGCCCTTCCAGACAACATTACAGAGCGTTGAGAGCGGCGAGGGCGGTGGTCCCGCGGGCAGCAACTGGGCGTACGTACAGCGTCCAGAGCACACGGCCGAGTTGGGTTTCCAGGCGGGGGACGACAAGGGGGGTAAGGTAGAGAGGGTTTAGTTCGGCCAAGTGACAGCCCGTCGAAAGAGGTTACTTCCCTGGGCTGCACGGCAAGTAACTGACACGGGGCGATGGATGGGACGGGGATGAGGCTGCGTCCATGGACGTGGAAACCCAAGACGGAGATTGAAAGAAGGTGATGTGAGCGAATAAAGGCGGAGACCGGGATGAGGAGTCGCGAGATGGGATGGAACACTCACGGGACGGGGGATGGGATCATTGGACGAGATGAATGGCGAGAGGGGAAGGGAAACCTGAAGGGAAGGGACGGTGAGGGGAGAGAGGGAGGGAGGAGAACGCCACAACACTGACAGGGAGGACTTGCGGGTACATGCCTCGAGGTGCTGCAAACGCCTTGCCGGAAAGTATCTCAGAGTGCCTCAAGTGCTCTACCTCTCTGCCGCTTTCCCGTCAAGCAGGAAGGCAGGGCGCGACTCTTCTGCCTCCTCCTCCCCCGTCCGCCCCGCCCCCCCGGTCTTCCATCTATCCTTCCTTCACTTCCAGTAAGGCGTTCCAAGTCGGGAATCAAAACAGCGCGCGCTCGGCGGCAAGACGGCACCGCAGCTCCATAATCACAATGACAATCACGCAAAGTGCTTCCCCGGTTGGGTTTGATAGATGGATGGATGGATGGATGGGACGGGCGCCAAGTCTGTCTCTTCGCATCCTCTGTGCCTGGACTCCTGCTCTCGATTCTGGGGACAAGGAAACGACAGTGGCACTACCTTGCGCTAGAATGACCTTAATCACCACGCAGCGTGCCAAATAGCCGCACCCAATGCAGTGGATGGACGGACGGGATGAAAGTGGAGGCTCAATCCGACGCATGGGGGCATGTCCCCAGTTGCTGGTCTCTGGCACCGCATCTCATCACCCTGCGCCTTCCTCCTCCCTCCCTCACAGTGTCCGTTCCGTACAGCCCAGAGGTAACTTATCTTTATAATAATCAGCATTGACATCGCCATCTTGAGAACAACGCACCGCGTGAGGGACTCTGTCTGTCCGTCTCGGATTCTATGATGCCAGTCATGTGCTTTCAGGACTCTCAACCCCTCCGGGCACCTCGCGCAGTGGTAAGTTGGTCCTCGCAACTCATAGAGCACTGGGGGCTTCCACCGCGGCTTTCTTGACATGGAAAGAGTAAAAATATAATGAAATAAAAATACAACAGTCATCTGCTGTGCCACATTGCGCCAAGCCATACCCGGCCATGCCTTATTTGACGAGACCTTGCCAGAATCATCACGTCTTGGCTGCCGGTGTAAACTCTGTTTCTTTAGAGGTCACACACTTTTCTCCGCCGTGCTTCGACAGTTACCCAGTGTCTGTTTTGCCTTCCATTCTGCCCCGTCTCGAGCATGTGTCCCCGTGCTTTCGTGACGCAGAAGCCCCTTCTCGATCCATATCAAGTGCAGGTATAATGTGCGGATGCCAACTTTCGTTTCCCCACACTCGTCTGGTCTCCAACGACTCTTGAGTGTTACCCCTCTCGAAGCATGGGACCTATGATTGGCCCTGCTGTCTCGTGTCCGTCCAATGGCAACGACGGCGTCTCGGGTGATCCACTATGACTCCACCTGTGCCCGTGGTTGACCCATGCACCCAAGCCGCTAAGCCTCTAAGCCTCAATCCGCTAGACGGATCAGCCAAGGGGGGCTTGGTTTGGGTGTCATTATTGGACGGTGTGACGAAGCCAAGATAGGGTCCCCAGCCCAACCTTTTTTTTTTTTGGCCCTTTGGGCGAAGGAAGAAGGGAACGCAGACGCATCTGGAGATTTGTAGAACCGCCCAGCCTTCGGGATTCCACTCTGATGTGCCAGCGCACCACGGCTGCCGAGGGCCGGGGCTTCTGCTGAGGCATTGGAGCTTTACTTATTCATTTTCGTTCATTTCCTATTGATGTACGATAGTAAACTATTGACCCTCCCTTCTGCTTCTATCTCCGCTCCTGGCTGCATCGAATGGATTGGAACGAAAGCAATTTCCCCCGCCTTTCCTGTTCCTAGCGGGGCTTCCCAGCCTCTGGTTCGGTGCCTTGGAGGCTTGACTTGAATTGTGGAAGAACATGTTACCTAACGACTGTTGCTGCTCCGAGACCAACTTGCAACTCAACCTCGGCACTAGATTTCCGCACAGGCGGTCTTGTTTCTGCATTGAGGTGAACAACACCAGAAAGGAATTCGGATAACCCGAAGTGATGTTTAGTAAAGTTTCCCTAACTCTATCCTCTCCACCGGCCTCTGAATCGGTCGCATGTCGTCTTATCGCCAAGCCGGTGCCAGTAGAGCCCCTTGAGGGACTTTTGTCCCCTACCTTTACCCCGGACGGGGGTGTTCTTCAGCGGACAGACAGTCCCCATTTTCTGGCGCCCGCCAGGTGACAGCGGGTCGAATCAACCCCCGGACCAAGTATGTTCAGAGCACAGAGTCCTCAGGTGAGCCCTAGGAAAGGAGATTATTTCGCCTGAGACATACCTTTGCCTCACACGCAGAGACGTCCAAATTCGGCCAACCCCAGCCTGACATAATTGGCTACCCAATCCGAGTTGTGACGATGCGTCGTCCATGGTTTGATGGAACTACTCGCTTAAGCCAGGGTTCGACGTTGACAACGCCATGTTTCATTCTCATTGCCCGTCCTACGCTGAAGCCCGGAAACGTGGCAGTCAGTCAGTCGCCTTGATTAGAGCCCCCAGAAGCTCTCCCGACGTCCCGAGTTCGCCTCTGGACCTCTGGGGCCCCTACCCGGTAATCAACATGAGCCTCAACCTCTGACGCGACATCCATAAGGACCGCTCGTCATGCCCGCCCATCTCATCTCATCTCATCTCTCCGTTGGAAAGAGACGAGCGCAAGAGTCAGGCTTTACCCTTTCAAATGTATGAGATGGACTTCCAGAACTCTTCGCATAAATATGGATTTGGCATCATGTTGTGGCAGCCATGTTATTATAGGGGGTGCTACCTTCCCCCCCTCCCCCTCCCCCCCGGGGGGGGCCAGGCAGCTCCCGTGGTTCCTAGCTGAGTTGTTGCGGGGGACACTGTTTTCTAATACTTTGTACGTGTCTCCTCGCCATCGCAAAACTACATGGTCGTTGTCCCTTCGCAGCCCCCGAACTCAGCCGCTATCGTCCAATCTGGTGTAGATAGCTTGCATCAAAAACCGTCGCGTAGCACAACCGCTTGTCAAGTTTATATGTAGCAGCTCCTCAACTCAACTCCCAAGGGGTCTTCTGCCCAGACATCCGCCTCCATGCATGGAAGCCAACTGTGTGCGCGCATACTCGCACGGTGATACTCCGATGAACGGCGGCGTCAGCGGAGCCGGAGCGAAGGGAATGATGCGACAGAAGCCGTGTGCAGTCCACAACCGAGCACCATTCAGACTCGATTGGGTGGGAGATGCATCCCCAAGTGCCTCAACACACCACACCACCACTGCTTCATTCATCGCCGCCGCCGTAACATTTTCTCTGGGTGCCTCGGCTTCTTTCTGCTCCTCGTTGCTTCTACCACACTCTTGACTATTTCAAGAACCCGAGACCTTGCAACTTGGACCAACCCGAGGTCTTGATCACTCCATCGCCGACCCTTTGTTGCTTCGTGATCCAAGTATTCCTTCCTACGACCCCGCAATGTCCGCCACGGGTTCTATGCGTGCCGTTGTCTTCAATGGGCCGCAAAAGGTGTCCGTTGAGCAACGCCCCATCCCTACCCGTGTGTCGCCCCTGTTTTTGCCCTATTTGACCATCCTCTCGGCCGCCAGTTTTCGCTGACTAGCACAACAGTTCAGGATGATGGCGACGTCATTGTCAAGGTGCAGGCCACGGCTCTGTGCGGCTCGTAAGACGATCTTAGTTCATTCTGCTCCGAATCTCCCAAGCTTACATAGTACAAGGGAGTTGCATGTCTTTCGCGGCCACCAGCCGTCCGAGACAGGCTTCATCATGGGTCATGAGTTCACCGGCACAGTCGTCGAGAAAGGCGCTGGTGTCACCACCTTAAGCATTGGCGACAGAGTTGTGTCTCCCTTCACCTCGTCGTGGTAAGCTTCCCTAAAAGCTTTTCTCTGGTGGTGTTGCCAATTCTTATACCCTTTCTTCCAGCATGCAATGCTTCTACTGCAAAAATGGCTACACCTCCCGCTGTGTTCGTAGCAAGTTATTTGGCTGCGGTGCCCTGGACGGTGGACAGGCCGAGTACGTCCGTATTCCTGATGCCGACGGAACAGCCATGAAGGCCCCAAGTACCATCTCCGACAATGCTCTGGTGCTCATGGCAGACATTTGGCCAACCGGCTTCTTCGGCGCCAAGTCTGGGTTCAGCATGCTTAAGGAGGAAGAGAGATCCAATGCCACCGCGGTTGTCATCGGGTGCGGGCCCGTCGGCCTCTGTGCCGTACTCTCGGCACTTGAGTACCATCCCAAGCACCTCTTTGCCATTGACAGCGTAGATAGTCGCCTGGATCTTGCCAGGGGCCTTGGCGCAGAGCCCTTGAACTTCAAAACGGACCGTGCTGGCATGGAGAGGCGAATCAAGGAGGTAACCGAGGGTCGTGGGGCCGACGTTGTGATTGAGGTTGTTGGTTTGAGTCCCGCCCTCAGAACTGCGTTTGATATCGTCAGGCCATGGGGCGTCATTGCCAGCATCGGAGTCCACAACAGCGAGGTCAGTGTCAAGACAAATCGTGAAGTAAGAAATCGACTGGCTAACAAGCGATGTAGATTCCATGGACTGGTACAGAGGCGTATGGGTAAGTGTGGCCATTCCGAGTCTCGATAGCCTTGTCATTTCCGCTAACAGTATTAATAGCAAGAACTTGAGGCTGCAAATGGGCCGTTGTCCCGTCCGGGCTATCTTCCCTGAGGCTCTAGCTCTGTTGGAAAAGAGACAAGATAAACTCGGGTGAGTACTTCCCTGCACGACCGCGCAGTGTCTCTCGTAGTTGAGAGCATTTGACTTTTTCTCCTCCCCTTCGGACAGCTAATGTCGACCAGATTCATGTTTGATCGCATAATGCCTTTGAATGAGGCTGTTGAAGGATATGCGCTGTTTGATCAGATGAAGGTCCAAAAGGTTATCTTCACTCCGTGAGTGGGTTCTTGATCTTCGCAAGACTTAGTCGCGTTCTCCCATCCCAGGCAGAGATAAGTGGCTGAAGGGGCTTCTCGAGATTGGCGATAGCAGACAGTGATCGAATAAAATAAAAAATTAGCACGGCAACTGATGCCTTAATTCTGCCTTGGCTTCACAATGCCATCGTGAATCAGGTAGTAGGAGACCGTCGAGTCATCGTGGACAACCGCGAGTAGTAGCCTCTTCTGGCGGTCCGCGCCGCGCCAATCCCGCTTTGAAGGGGTGCCGTAGCTTGTTTCCGAGGTGAGTGGCTGTGGCAAAGCGTCAATGGAGTCGAAAATGGTAGCAAAAGAGCCCAGGGTCCATTGCTCGCTGAGATGGACGGGCAGAACCCATTCGAACTCGGGGGTCTGGTTTGGACGTTTTCCAGTTGTTTGCTCGATCTCAAGAGCCTCGATTTGCTCATCCGGGTGCATGTATAGGCGAGATGGCGGTAAACCGGTGATGATGGGACGCGGTCGACTTTTGCCATCGTCGCGGATCTCAACATCGGTCCAGTCATGCTGGTCTCGGAGGTTGTTCATCACCAGAGCGGTAAGGTTGGCGAGATGCTTTGCGGTAGCCATTGTAAGACAGATTTTGGATGAGTTTGTCTGAAGGCGAGTGGGTTGGCGTCTGAAATGAAGTGAGAAAGAGACGTCGGTGGACTGAGCAAACAATCAGAGCCAATTGCTGTTGCTGTGAAGAGTTCTCAAAGTTCTCAAGGCGGGTAGCTCCAGGCGTCAAACAAAAATAGGAGAGCCAATCAGGTGCCAAGAAGGCTCAGTCAGAGTAATTCCTGAGCCACGCTCTCTCAGTAAGTAGATATTCGGATATGCAAATACCTTAACTACCTACTTGCCCCCCAACAAGAAATTAATAAAAATAGAGATAATAATCACAATCATAACCACCCATTAACACTGTGCAGACCACTTCTCCACTAAATTTTTGTCTTTGTTCACTCTGGTGTCGAACAGAGCAGGCCCCAGGAGATGGTACACCCGTACGTGGCCAAGCGACATTCTGGCCTGATGTGGGCGGAAGCGGATTAAAGCGTCGAACAATGCATCCCTTTCACTAACTGTGAGTCAATGTGCTCCAATTCTCAGGTGAGGAATGGCGTTGAGACACATGGACTGTGTAGGTCATGTCGGTTGTTGATAGAAAAAGCCAAAAGTCCGCAATAAAAATCCGTGGGGCTTCCGAGGCTGCCGTACAAATTATGCAATCATGAGTTCAGATGCCCCGCATATGAGAGTCAAACTCATACTGGCAAGGCCCAGAGCAGACATTCGTGAGTATTGTCAACTTGTTGCAGTGCTCCGTACGAGTGCTCCGGTGTTTGGAAGGAGGGCAGGTGAATTCTTGGAGAAAAGAGTCCTTTGCCTGGGGCGGTCTGGACTTTATCTACGCCACATGTCTTCTTTCCGATGCCTATTTTGCCTTCGAGGCTCATCTCCCTCCTCCTACTCCCTCCCCTGTTAGGTAGAAGAACCCCAGCTCCCGTACGTACCTCTGGCCAAGACGGACCCTAAAGTATAAAGGGTCCAGCAGTCTTGTCTTCTACCGTTTCATGCACTGGTTGCGGACACGATGCCTTCCCGTCCAGGCCAGAGCTGTATGTAGTCCAATAACACCACCCACCCAATCAGAGAACGTTCCCCGTTCTTAGGTTTGGGCTTTGTCGTGGACTCGCACGGTCTAGTGAAACTAAGCTTCGAAGTCTGGGGGCAACGGGCAAATGGCCGCGTCGTGTTTCTCGTTTTGTGGTGCCAAGGGTTCAGTTGGTACCTGACGACCTCAAGAAGTGACCATAGACAGACAGCATGAGCCCACGTCAGATTTTAAGAAGACAAAGTTGCAGCACATACCGGCAACCCAAATTAATGCCCGGGGCCACATGAGCAAGAGTGAGTGCAAGAAGCAAGAAGCAAGCACGGCTCACTCATTCTTCTCCACCCCTGCCCAGCTACGTAACCGGACGGCGATAGGCCAACCAGCGGTCCTCGTTTGGAGCATGGGCGTGCTCATCCCACGGATCCCGTCATGTGTGCGTAGTATACGTACTTCGTAGGTAACTACGTATCTGACCTAGCTGCGGGAAGGGTAGATTGATGAGGCCCAGAACCTGCCGCAGTTGCATTTGGGTGACGAGGTAGGAAAAATGCTTGGCCCCATGCCTCTGGTTTCCCTGACGTGCTGACCTCACTGCGCGTATGGAGCACTGCGTACAGAATCTGAATCTGCAGCAGCCGCAGCGCCAGTGGTACGCGTATTGACGTAAGGGTCCCAGCTCTGCGACGGCTATTCGGTGGGCTGTTTGGTTCCTTTCCCACTAACGTTTCCGCGCAGATCACCACTCATTGGCTGCAACGGGTACGGATACCTGACCGGCACCCCGTCGTCCCTTGACAGCCCAGTGGCTTGACTTTTTTTGAGTGGCTCCCCCCGTCAGATTCAGACTCAGAAACCCCGTCAGTGGCCCAGTGGCCACACAGGCAGTTAATGCCCGGGCTACAGAGTTCGTTCATTGTCCATGATGCCTCCCACCCCCCCACCCCCCCTCTCCTTCCACCCCCTGGGCCATCATCATCCACGGAAACTCGGTCTGCGGTTCGATCGGATTGGATTGCCCATTTCCCGCCCCTTTCCTACCACTTTAGCTCCTCTACGTCTCGCTTCCGCAGTTGCAGTGTGTCCCGCCGGGTTCCAAGGATGAGAGTCGAGACCATCAGAAAAAATCATACTTTATCTTGCTACCCTGTCTCATCATTGTGACTTTTGCTGTTCCTTAGTCCTTTCCTGTCTCCCCTTCCCACCACAACCACAACAACTTCAACTCAATCTTTTATTGACGCTGTACCCTGTTGGACATTCGATTAAAACCCCCGACTCTCCGGTTGCTTCGCCACTTTTCGCTGCGTCTTGATTTCTGAGATACCCTACATACATTTTGTTTGTTTCTTCCTCCTCTACCCTTCTCACGCTTCTGCTTGTACAGACGACCTCAACTGCTGGGCCCTCCTCTTTTGCGCATTGCCATAGTTTAACCGTCTCACGTCTGCGCACACGGGCCCCCGAGCAGATATCGTCATTCATCACGGTCCTCGACACAACAGACCCGCCCGAACCGAGCACATACAAATCATATATATTCCAACAACTACCCACACTCCGCCTGACGCTGATCGAGTTTCCGCGCTTCGAGCCGACGATTGGATTGATTGCACTAGAGTCATCACCGTTCTCTTCTACCTGCCAGTAGCGTAACACGACGATTTTCTGTCTTCGCTGTTGCGAGAAGCCACCCTGTTGCCCCCAGGGACCTTTGGCCCCAAAGGCTCCTAGTCTTTTATCGAGTAACAAAACTCCGTACTCCGCCCACCGCCCACAATGTCTCGCCCAGAGTCATCGCTGGACAGCAGCGAGAAGGAAAGGAATGTGCCCCTCGATCAGTCAACTACCGATACGAAGTTCTCCGACACGAACACCAACAATCACACGGAGGACAAGAAGCAGGATGTGGAAGGCAGAGTACCAACGAGTGCGGCTTCGGCAGCCGTTGTCACAGCTGAGCGCGACTTATACGAGCCTTACGAAAATGGCTACCACTTTCCACCAGCGCACACTAAGAAGCAATCCACCACGATAGGCCTGAAGGCCTTTTGGAGATACACATGTACGCCTCTCGGCTTCTTTGTCGTTCTCTACGGTCTCAACGTGGTGGCTTGGGGCGGCATGTTGTTCTTGTTGCTCTGCAACGCTGCGCCAGCCATGTGCTACCCAACATGCAACGACATTAACTCCCCCCGTCGTAAGTGGATCGAGTGGGACTCGCAGATCTTGAATGCTCTTTTCTGCGTCACAGGCTTTGGCTTGGCACCCTGGAGATTCCGCGACCTGTACTTTTTGATGCAGTACCGTATCCTGAAGAAGCCTGAGGCTCTTGGTCGCTTGGCCGGCATCCATCGAGGATGGTTCCGGTTACCTGGCTCGGATCAGCTCCCTGTTCACATCGGCCCCAAGAACGTGGCCGAGTTGGCGGCTGAACGACCTGTCCTGCAGATCCCGCACCCCGAGAAGGCCATCCCGGATCCGCCTTTGACCGGCGTCCGGGCGCCTCCGACGGCTATATGGAAGATGGACTTCGTTATCTGGTTCAACGTGTGGAACACGTTCTTGCAGTGTGTCCTTTCTGGTTTCATGTGGGGTATGAACCGATTCGACCGACCTAGTTGGTCAACTGGCCTGTTCGTTGCACTTGCATGCTTGGCGGCCGCCATAGGAGGCCTGATGATGTTTTTTGAGGGCAAGAAGGTTAAGAGCATAGAAGGAGTGCCGCTCAGCAAAGAGGATGAGGAGCGTCTGGCAAAGGATAAGGAGATGGGAGTCCAGCACTACAACAACATTAAGGACAAGAAACCGAAGGAGTCCAAGGAGAAGAAATAGGGCCTGTCACCATTCTACACCTAATCGATACCGTTCATATACGCATACGAGAATGATAATACAGCTTGCACAAACATGCTAGTCTGTTGATTGTAATTGCTGATGATGCGATAGTGGAATAGTCACCTTTGGATGTCGTGGGTCACAACTAATGGCGGTGACGTAAACGCCCCCAGGTTCCTGTGTGGGAGACAAGCCGGATCCGAAGAGCCTCACGACACGCTTGAATTGATAAGCTCCAGAGGCGAACGAGCATTTGCCTAAACTTGCAGCGAATGATGGAAGACGGAACACGTTTCATTCATGAACAAAATAGAACGAGTCGACGTCTATTCATGTAACGAGTCGACTCATACGCATATGCAAAGGGCACTGCTTGTGGCAGCAACAAGAGCCACATGGGCAAAATGGTGCATGATGTGCTCCGCAAGGCGCTAGCCAGCCTGCAAGGTCACAGGCGCCCAGGTTGTCTGAGGTGGGGTACGGTACCTGCCCGCCTAAGGTAGCACCCGAGGTACGGCACCCAAACGATAAGACAGTCGTTTGTGAGGAAGCTGAAGCACTTACCCACTGATAAGCCGCTCAACCGCGCGCCCCGTGGCTCGACACCTTCCGCACTCCAAGTCCGGCCGGTTGCAACTCTCCAACCGCTGCGCGCTGTTCCCGTTTCTGGGCAGCCATCTTCCTCCCACCCACCCCGACCTCCAACTTCCATAACCCAGTTCCTACATCTTCATTTTATTTTACTTTACCACCTCGGGCTTTGTCTTGTCTCAGCTCAACACTGACCTCCGTAGAGGACTCCTCAAAAGGAACGCCCGGTTCTTCCTTTCCTTTCCCCTCTCCTCTTTGTTACCTGCATCCATCTGTCCATAGATTCCACGCCGGTTCGTCTCGACTGGCTCATACAACATGGCGTCGCGGGCCCTCATTCCCTTTCTCGTGGCCATGATGCTACTGACGGGTGTTTGCAACACCCTACTTACCAAGTATCAAGTGCGTAGTACCTTCGCCCCCCTGCGCGCTCCTTGCCGTGCGCTTCCCGTCCCACGACCCTCTGCGCCTGGCGTCCATTGACTGATATTGTCTTCCACGTCCAGGACATGCAATGCGTCCGCAACTGCGATGCGAAAGACCCTGCGAAACGGGCCTATTTCAACCAGCCTGTTTTGCAGACGGCTCAGATGTTTGTTGGTGAAATGGGTTGCTGGCTGGTCGTCGGCCTAATGACCCTGTACCGCCGCTTCGGTCCAGGGGCGTCTCCCTCCGCAGATGGCTACCAGGCCGTCAGCACGAACGATTCCGCTGACGCCAATGCCCCTCTCGTCAACAATCCCGACGGCGTTCCGAAGCCGCGAGAGCACGAGCAAGGGTCCATCCTGCGCGGCCCCCGCATCCTCTTGCTTGCCCTTCCAGCCATCTGTGATATTCTCGGTACGACGTTGATGAATATTGGTCTTCTCCTGGTTGTTGCTTCCATCTACCAAATGACCCGTGGTGCCTTGGTGCTCTTTGTTGGAGTCTTCAGTGTTGTCTTCCTCAAGCGACGACTATTCTTGTTCCAATGGCTTTCGCTTGTCGGTGTCGTAGTGGGTGTTGCGATTGTTGGCTTGGCTGGAGCCATCTATCACGAGAACAAGAGCAAGACGGAGAACACTGCCGACGAGGGCTCCCCAGAGTCCAACGCTTTGTTGACCATCATTGGAGTCCTGCTCATTGCCGGAGCGCAAATCTTTACGGCTACTCAGTTCGTCCTCGAGGAGTGGATCTTGGAAAGGTCCGCCATCGAGCCCATTAGGGTTGTTGGATGGGAGGGCCTCTTCGGTTTCATTGTAACCGTCATTGGCATGATCGTCTTGCACTTTGCCGTTGGACGCACAGCGGCCGGAAAGAACGGTTACTTCGACATGGCTGAAGGGTGGAGACAGCTCACTCAGAACAGAGCCATAGGCCTTTCCAGCATTCTGATCATGATTAGTATTGGGTACGTCTCGTTCTTATTTTTCGCCTTCGTCTTGTTCTCCTCCTCTTATACTACTGTCGAATCTTGCTGATACTGCTGTCTACTTAGCGGATTCAATTTCTTTGGTCTCTCTGTTACCAGAAGTGTCAGTGCCACCTCGAGGTCTACTATCGACACCTGCAGGACGCTTTTCATCTGGATCGTTTCCCTAGGGTTGCGCTGGGAGACTTTCAAGTGGCTGCAGGTTGTTGGCTTCGCCCTGCTTGTCTACTTTACCTTCCTATTCAACGGAATTGTCCAGCCTCCCTTCAAGTTTCTGGTTCCTGAGGAAGAGGTGGAAGAACTGCTGCCAGAGGAGCCGATTGAGCACCAGTAGACTGTCACTACAGATAGCGGTTCAAAAAGGAGCCATGCACTGATGTATCAAGTGAGGAATGTTTGATCTTGTGAATGAAGTCAAGCTACCAACCCATCAGAACATAGAGAAGGACCGTCGCGGCTGGTACACTAGACTGAGTCTTGATGCAAATGCTCTTGAATTTCCTCATAGGATTCCTATATTGCATTTTGCAGAGATGAAGAAACCCATACCCTAAACCAAGCACCATTTCTAACCCTGCTGTCATGTGTGTCCTGGCCTCGATAAGATTGATATCCAGCTCCAGCTCTGCATGGCTAACGCTCCCGGCAAAACTAGCCGGCGGATAGCTAGCTGCTGAGACTGGGCCACCGAAGTTGAACCGAAGGATGGCAAGGTATCAGCTGACGAGAAAAGCCGGGAAAGTCCAAAGAAAAGCCGTTCCATCCAAACACCATCAAGCGCCGGCTTGTATGCAAGGCGTTGCACTGCTCTCGCGGAGAGTAAAAATAAATAAATAAAAACCTGGAGAGAAAGGAGAGATCAAGGCCGTAACAGGACACGCATACTCCAAGAGGAGAAGCATCTGCAAATTGTCGCCTCCTCCTGTCCGGCCTTAAGTTGTCGATCCCGATGCACTTAGGTGACATTGCAGAGCAGTTCAGCCTCGAGAATAAATTTGCCCTCCTTGTACTTCTCCGTGGCTTCGTATGCCTTGTCGTATTTCCAACCGACCGTCTCCTTGCACTGCTTGCAGGTGATGTCCCGGACAATATGACGTCCTGTCGTCATGTTGCGCTCGCTAGGCTCGCCCGTCTCGATGTTTACGACACTGTTAAATAGGTACGCTTTACCGTGCTGTCCTCGGAAGTTCTAATGGGAGGGAGAGGAACAAGTCCGTTAGTCAAAATAAGAATGACAACAAAAGCCGATGATAAAGCACCACCTTTGCTTTCAAGACGGACGGTACTATGCATAGGAGAGGAGGGATACACCCCTGTAAGAGAAGATGGAGAGGAGAAGGAGACAGACAGCGTGACAAACGGAGAGGAAGACCTACCCGGCTGATAATATCCTCATGGTTTGCCAGATGCGCCTTGCAGGTTTTGCAGCCGTAGACCTTGCTGCTATTCAGGTATGTGTTGTATGCCAAGCCCATGATGCTGTAGGCCTCCCCCTTAAGGAGGCAGAGATATGGTAACGAGGGAGAAGAACGGGTCGGTCGGATGGTGGTCGTTTTCGAGCCCTCTATTCAAACTCGTTGGGCGCCGGGGCGTAGATGGCTTGCCTTTTCGTCTGTCTTGTGGCACTCGAAGTCTGTGGGACGCAACCTAAAGAAACGTGAAGGGACGGGTGTAAAACGGAAAGGTCGCCAAATGGATAAAGCTTTCTGCTCCGTTCTGATGAGCTTGGGAAGTCGTGAGAGGGAAGGCGGGAGGTGCGGGGGTTCGGTTGCAGGTTGCAAGGGTAACAGGTGAGGTAAGGCGAGAAATGCAAAGTAGTGTATGGTGAGGTAAGGTAGTGCATGCCAAAGCGATAAAATGGTAAGGCGCCCCTACTGGCAATCGCCAGTCCTGTCCGCATTGGATGTTAGGAACGTCCTACACTTTATGACCTCGAGGGAGAGGCGGTCAAGCACTTAAACGAACAAGACAAGACAACTCAGAATTCAAAACACGAGCTTCACTGAGAATGAATACCAGAGCAGTACAGAGGTGAATGTGGGCTGGTTGCTCCTCGGACCGTAAGGTAAAACCTAAGGTGACTGGAAGTCAGAGTCCAAAAGGCGGCGAGGTTCGGATGCGGTGCCGCGGCCTGGAATGTCTGGCTGATAAGGATAAGGCATGGGTCACGACGGGACGGGGTCAGGGGTCAAGGCACGAAGTGAGTGCCTGATGACCTTCAGTGTTGCGCGAGTGACGTATCCGAGCTGCTTACCCCGCTATTTCTCTTAACTACATGAATCGCACATCTACACAATGCTACGGTTTAAAGTGATCCCCTATATTTACATTGAACAGAATCCAGGTCGACGGGTGCGTCCCAGCTCCAGACTCAAGAGGCCTCGAGTTATCTTGACACATCTTCGCTCGAGCCTCCCCTTCTCTGGTTGGCTCGGTATCGTTTGATGCTCGCTTGGCACACAAACATTGCCGTCGCAGTCTTATGGTTTGCAGTTGGGCCACAATTCTCTCCATCTGTGTCATCCATCCGTTACCACGAAAAGGCCTCCTCGTTGAAGTCGATCGCCGAGTCGTGCTGGCGGTCGCGGACGGCACGGCGCACCTCATCACTAAGAGCACCAGGACCGCATACACTGATGCCCATGGTGCCAACCTGCGACTCCTGCTCAGCCTTGATAAGCGTCTCGATGTTGGGTCGACCAGGGAACATCTGGACCGTAGACGAAGGGCTGTGAATCTCCTTGGTGGAGCGCGGTCGACTAACGAAGAGCATGATGCGGAGCACATCCCTACGCTTTTCCATGGCCAGAATCTCCGTCATCCAGGGGCGAATCCATTCCAGATGCTCGGGGCTCTGGATGGTCCACACAAGAATGACCCTCCTGGCGGCAACCGTTCCGTTGGCATAGCCAGCAACGAGATCACGCACGTGAGGGACCTGGTGAGTGATACCAACACCGCCAGCGAAAAGCATGACCGTACCGTAAGAGCGCATGCTGTGTAGGCCGCCGTAGGGACCCTCCACCATGCACGTCGTCGTCATCTTACCCTCAGGGCAGGCAGCCGCCTTGCGGTACAGCGTGTCGGTCATGCCAGTTCGAGCGCGGATGACGAAAGACATGGTAGTCTTTCGCATGGCAAGGATGTCCTGACGGTTGAGGGATGCCTTCTCAGCCAGAGGGTCCTCGGCCTCCTCGCTCCACGCGACGGAAAAGGGGTGAGACTGCAAAAGACTAATGGAAGGCATGTACATGTAGGCGTGCTGACCAGGCCCGAAGGTCCAGGGACGAGCCATAGTCACTGTGACACGGCAGGCGTTGCCGGGAAGGGCCTCAACAAGGGCCTTGCTGCCTCCGTGTCCCACGTTGCCGTAGAAGACACGAGCGGCGCGCCAGACGCGGTCACCAGCCCAGAAAATGATGACGGGCCACAGGTACTTGAGTTGAGGCAAAGCCTTCATCTGCAAGTGGTACCAGGTACCGACGACGGCCGTAATGGCCAGCAGGATGTGGAGAAGCTTGAATGTCTCGTAAAACGCGTGCCTGATAGGGCTTGAGGCCTGAATGCCAATGGCGACGAAGGCACAGGTAGCCTATTGTCTCTGTAAGCTCCCGTTTCAGTTCATACCAAGCAACGCTGAAAACTTACGACAAAGCCAAACAGCAAAAAAGGAACCGTGGTGGCGGACTTGATAGCAGCTTCCCAGCTTGATTTCTTGGCAGTGTTGGCCATCCAAGCAAGGGTGTGAGCGAGGGCCTCGAGGATGACAATGCGACCGAACCAACGGTGCAGCAAGTTGAAGGTGTCAAATGAGATGCCAAGCATCTGGATCAGAGGGTTATTGCGTCCACCCATAAGGAACAGGGGGATCTACTACTTAGTTAGTTTTCGATCAATCGTCTGTTTGACCAATCTCGGCGAGCACAGCCTTTGTACGGTCTGCCGCTTTGAAGGGATCAGTCGAGACTCGACGCACCATGTTGACAACGGCCAAAGTGCCGGTTCGATTTCGGAGCTGCGAAGCTGCGGCGGCGAAAGAGCCAGCGAACGGGATGTTGATGACGCAGAAGGCGACATTGGTAGCAAAGTAGCCGGTGAGGAACAGCAGCTGAAGACGGCTGGGCAGGGTACCGACATTGATGGCGGAGCTGAGCTGGATTTCACGGTTGTGACGCTTGCTGAGGACCGGGGCATAGAGGACGTTCCTCTTGATCCAGGACACTTTGGAGTCGGATTGGGCAAAGTATCGCTGGTTGTCGTTGTTCAGGCAGGCGACGGTACGAACGTATTTAACAATGACGGTCCAGACTCTCCAGATGATGACGGCAGCTGAGACACTGGCGCAGATATAGAACAGATAGTTAGAGAGGGCCTTGTTCTCCAGGGCGGCATCAATGGCGGCTTGTTGCTCCTCGGGAGACTTTGTTGCACCTCCACCAGCCATGATGATGAATTTGTTGATCAGAATTCAGACTAGAGATAAAATTCGTCGAGCGGTCGTTGCAGTTCGGTATCGTGGTTCTAGTATAGTCCAAACGTTGCCCAGCAAGTCGAGTTCAACAAATATCGGAAGTGGAAGGACACGGTCACACGTTTGCGCGCGCTATCAAGGACGAGTCGTCGGTTGTGCAGAAGTGGTGGTAGTAAGGGTAGTCGGTTAGACAATACGTCGTTTTGTTGGACTTTTGGAAATATCTCGAAGCCGGCACGATAGGTACTTCCAGAACAAAATTGGTAGGCCGAAGGGAAGAGAAGGTCGAAAGATGCAGTCAATGCAGGTAATGAAGACGACAGCGGGGAAGGGAAAAATAGACGTCGTCTTGTGGTTGAGACGTTACTTGAGCCCACGCCTTGTGAGAAGGGAGGGTTGAGGAAGGGAAGGACTAGAAGTGAATAGACGGCCGTTGGGGGAGGAGAGAACGAGAGGGAAGAGTAACAAAAGAAGAGAGGGAAGTGCGACTAGTAAATGAGCGAGAGAAGCTGATCATGGAAGTACCAGGCAGTGTTTTTCTTAGGACGGGTACAATGATCTGTGGCCCGCGCAAGGCCAAAGGGAATAGTAGCCGACCCCCAGACCAAGTTGGTGCGTTCCAGGATCCTCATTCTAGAGTGATCAGAAAGAGAGAGACAAAAGTCTTGAGGGAGGAGGGGTGTGTGGGTGTGTGTTTGTGGCGTGTGGGTGTGAGTGGAGGTGTATGAACGGGTACGACCCAGTTTGACAAGGACTAAAACACCATTTTCCACTACCCAAGAGGATACCTGTCTCCGTCAATGTGGGCGTCCCCAGATAGATCAGAAAGGATGTGTCTCCCTGCTACCCTAGGGTCAGTCAAGGAAGGCAACAGGGCCTCAACGGAGGAGGGCTAGCCGTTGTGCTTGGCTGACGGGGAGAAGACGACAGCCTTGACAGAAGTGGCAGTCTTCCCAGGAGGTCAACAGAGAAGTCATCACGCAAGTGCAAGTCGAGTTGAGGCAAGATGCGGCGTCCCAACTTACGCAGCGCAGAGGCAAAGAAAGGCGAATGCGTAGGGCAGGGCATGCGGAGCATGTTGGCAAGCAAACAGGGTTGATGTCGGCAAAGGCGTCCGAATTCAAACACGGCATCCGTACGGCAGTTGAAAGGGAGGGATCGGACACTGAGCAGAACGCGGAGCTGCTGAACAGGACAGAACAGACGGATCAAAGCCCTGGTTATTAACCAACATCATGACACCATCAATCAGCAGGGCCCCTGGCGCACCCCTTTGCGCTTCCCTTTACCGGCCGAGACAGAAGGATGACGGGGAAGGAAGAGTCGAAGGGATTGGACTGGACCGGCCTGATCTGAGTGGCTTGACTGGACTGAGGAAGACGGGACGGCATCAAGGGCCGAAGAGTGGACGACAGTTTTCGAAGCAGGGGACCGCGGCGTGAAGACAGACGGGCAGGGATCAGGGCATCCCCACTGTCTTTACGCAAGATCAAGGAGCGACGACGCAGGGGCACAGCACATGCTCAGGACTTGTCCGAGAGGGTACGAGAGGCACGTAATTGCGATACGTACTCCAACTCTTCTCAGCCTTCCCAGGATTTTAATGACGGGCAAGTGACATGAACAAGGCTCAGCAATATACCTGGATCAGGCTCTTGCTTCTCCTTGCTCTTCTCGTTCCTTTTCGAGTCCTGTCCACGACTCCCTAGACTCCATTCTGGCCTCGGGCTGCATTGGCTAGCCTGTGCGGGTGTTGCTTTTTTTCGTGATTGTCTTAACCCCTTGCCTTGGCCACGAAGCACAGGGAAGATTGAGGACTTCTTTTACAGGGCTGGTTCATTGGCAGCTAATCCTGGCCAAGGCTGGCGGTTGAGAAGCTAATTGGTCATAAGATTGAGACGTACCTTGCAGCCGGCGCCATCCAGGGGCAAACGCCATGCTTGGAGGCCATTTGCACTGGACCAACCACCATCGCACAGCATCAATCAGCAACGACACACCAGAGTCAGCATCTCTCGGGCGTACTATGGGAATGGTTTGCTCACACTGCATTTACCAAGGCAGAGATTTGCCTTGAGATGCTCTGCCTTGCCCTCAGCCAAGAACCCAAGTATGACCGGAGGTTTCTGCACTACTACCGCAAGCCACACTCACGAGGAATCCGAAGAGGAGAATCCACATGGTGCGCAAGGTACACAGCAACTGTTACATTAACTGCTTCTTTTAGCAGATCCAAACACACAAAGCACGACGCAAGGTGGCCATCGCATTGTTTTCGTCGTCGTCGTCGTCCTCGTCCGTGTAATGCCTGTCGACGCTGCCTGCCGTATGTTTTGGCGTTGTTGATGCGATGCTCTTTGTCTTCAACAGTCACGACAGTCACCCACCCGTATGAATATCAGTATCTTCCACGGTGAGTTCTGTTCGGTGGCGGGGAAGCGGATGCTCCACTTGTTCGGGGCTCTGAAACAAGCCATGTCCACGTCTACGGCTGCACTAATGTCAGCCGCCTAATAAGAGGAGGGACCGGTGGAGTCTGCTACGGGGCACTACTGCCGTAGTCAAACGGCCGCTGCCTGCCCCGCTGCGCTGCGCAGTACGTACTGTGGTGGGAAACAACCGCCTTCCAGTGAATCGGGTGTGTAGTGCTTCCTTCTCGGCTTTCGACAAGACCACCATCCATCAATTTATCGATACCGCTGATGGGTGGTATGACAGCATCTTCGCGTGGCCAAAGCCAGCGCCGTTTCGGTCCTGTCACAACAAGGAAGCACCAGCCGAGGGCCGCATGGTCCCAACCCCAGAAACGGGAGCAGGAGCAGGAGCGAACCAATCCAACACTCCCCAGCAACGCACAACACATCCACGTCCACGAGATAAGGCGCCAACGGAGACCCTTCCACGCCCTCCATCAATCGGCTCTCGATACCCGTAGATCTGGTCCGTGTCTTGTCCTCGTCCATCGGTCCATCGTCCATCGTCCATGCTCTTTTCGTCCGGTCTTTTGACACCGACCCAGGCGCAAGATCACTGCACAATATCGTCACATTCTTGACCAAAACAGCCAAAACAACCCGCCCGCCGTCTGCCGCCCACATTACGCCCTCCTGAAGCAACCAGACCCGATCCCTCTCGGCTGCACTTGACTATCTGCGACTTGCCTTGTCGGGGAAGTGTAGTAGAGGGACGCTACGGGAGAGTGGGGGTTGATGCACAACGAAAATCAACGAAACCCCCAAGGTCTGTCGAAGTATGGGGGCCATGGCCATCTCTACCACGCAGTGTCACTTTCCGGAGGGGCGGCGCCATGTTTTTAGGGCCGATGCGAGATACGAACAAACATTGTCGAGCAATGTGTGGTCCATCAAACACTGAAAAAAACCGACGCAGGGAATTCTCACGTCGAGTTACAAAGATTCTCCGACCCGCTGAGATGCCTGTTATATCCCGTAAGCCACGCTAAACTTTACAGTATTCCACCAAAAGTATTCGTTTACTTTAGAAGTTCGTGCTAGACGCTCGTGTCACTGTGTTTTCGTTACGACTTTATTGGTTTGCAAGCCTACTCTTGGCAGCACGAGTGACTCAACGCACTGCCCGGGATATGGCCCATTTGATGAGGAACACAGCCTTTACCACCGTACCTTGATTGAACCAAAGGTTATTAGTTTGTTGGTTCTTTCTATCATTAGCCGCGGAGCCGGAGAATTGGGCATCTTTCCCCGCCATCCAACCCCCTCCCCCTTTTTTTCTCCCGCTCTCTCTCTCTCTCTCTGTCTCTCTTTCGGGTGGGTGCCTTACCCTAGGAATAGCGCGGCATGTATGCATTGGTATCATTACTGCTATTGAAAATACCACTAACCGTTGTCTCATTTCAACCGAGAAGTCTAACCGTGCTATAACAATGACATCCATCTTGGTCATCTAAACGGAATTCTCGAACCGAGACCTTCAGCAGCAGACGGCGGTCGAGACTCATGCAACATAGCCAGCACGGCTGTGTCTTGCTCCTCTGTGGATGATCGAGTTATAATCGCTTGCTTTTTCTTCGTCTCACTCACTCCCAGTCTCTGATTTTGGTAACCCATTCGGAATTTGGCCGGAGACAGCTGGCCTTTGCTCTTCTCCTGCGTCGATCTGTCGGTCAATTCGGGGAGATCCCAAAACAAATTGCGCAGACACGAGACGCCAGAAATTTCCCACTCTTTGGGATGACGGTGTTTCAACTCGACAGACAAATGCAGGGTCGAGGTACATGGGACAAGTTACGTCGGAATCGCCCCAGGTCTACTTGCTCCTCGCCCGCGCGGGCATTGACTCGGTCGACGTCCATATAACGAGAATAGACGTACGTTCTTCCGCATGGCGAAAGAATCTCTCAGGGACCCCAAGGGCGCTTCAGTGCATAAACGATTTGTGGTACTCGGACTTTACCTTGGGCGGCGACGGGGTGACGACCAAATGGCTAACAAGCAGATCGCACGCTTCTCTTGGCCCTTTCGTCGTCGTCATTGGACCGCATTCTGAGACAGCATACGGCGCTTGGAGGGAGATTTGGGTGGCTTCCCCAACTTGAAAAAGTACTGTTCTACTCTGTTCACCTCCTCCATCCGCAGGCGAACAGGCCGGTCGACCATCCATCTCATCGTGTTATCGCGGCGATCCACCCATCCATCTCGCAGTTCCAAACGTGCGCGCCGTCGAGAGTCTGTTGGGGGTTTCAATGCAACCCCCGCGAGCTGCGTGCGACTCGCTGTGTGCGTAATACATTGCGAATAGTGTACAGTGTCGCAGTCCTCGAGCTTGTTTGTCTCGTCTCGAACGATGGAACGATGGCTCAGCCAAAAGCCAATCGTAACCCCCAGCTACAGCCCCTCGCAACCCACCCCCCCGACATCATGCCATATCACGGGGGCGCTTGGCTGGGTTGGGCGGTGCGTGTGTTGCAGTCAGTTACTGTCTGCCGATACTTGGCCATAAAAGTCGCTGGGCAAACTTCCAGTATACCACAGCATCTCCGTGTACCCCTTTCCCCGGACCCGGCACCCTTGTCTTCGATAGGGACGCTACCATTCTTGGTATATGCTCAGTCATCGCCATATCAATGTGTCTGGTTCTTCCTCTCTCCCACCACTCGCGCTCGCTTTGGCAGGGGTTGGCCTGTTTGGCTTGGGTAAAAACTACTGAAAGGGCAATACTCGCCCCGTGTGCATTTCTCTCGCGGCTGAGATGGTTGGAGGGTCAGACGAGTGGGCTTGGCCCTGGTCAGTGGGTTCAATTGGACCTCTGAACGCCCCTTGGCACAACCAGCTCTGTTTGGTGAAAGAGAAGGCAAAGAAGCTCCGAGAATAGTCTTCGTATTGAGAGCAGAGAGGGAACCAGTAAATTTAAGGAGGGTCTCTCCTCTACATACTGTAGTGTATGGTGGTAGGTTGCTATGACTTTGCACTTCCGTTATTGTAGTTAGGGCGATCGACGACGTTGATCCTTCGACCGGAAACCCTTTATATTTCTCGATTCCCTGACCATCATCCTGTCTAAGAACTGTTGGGCTTGGTGTTCGTATCCATTGGTATCCGTTCCGAATCCAGGAATGCGGACTGTAAGCCTGATTTCCCTGTCGGCGGCCCGCCAGGCTCGTCAAGCCCGCTCGTATTCTCTATCAGTGTTTGATGCATTGCTAATCCGCCCAAAGACGCTTTTGGTGCATTTGCTCTGTCAGGACTTACCTTGCAATCGCCGCGGCTCAAAGAGGGTTAAGTCGGCCCGGTACAACAATAACCTAACATTAGAGCCCAGTGCTTGCCTATGATGGCATACAATCTGTCGGCGAGATTGAGACCATATCATGAACCAATCTCCAAGTCAGCTTCGGTTCGATGTTGCCTTTGCAACCCGCCGTCGGAGGGAGATCACGCCCGGCGCATCTGACCATGTCGAATCGACCTGAAAGATGCACCAGACAGGTTCCGGTCTTGTCTTTACTGAATAGTTGTGTCGAGGATCTGCTTTCGGCCGGAGTCGTTTCTTGTCGTCGGTTATCTACAATGCGACCCGTCCATTCCCCGATATGTCATCGCTAACAGTCGGGCCGGCGCATTGGATAAAACCTGTCGCCGTTACAGTAAACGCATCAAATCAACGCTTCGTCTGAAAAGTCCCAAACTCTCGCTACTGCGGTACACCCTTCCTTCCAGTCGCCATTGGGTATCTCACTGCCTATTTGTTTGCCGAGTTCATAATCTAGCAAGTTTGAGGATGAGGCTCCAGAATCTTACCCGGCCCGTTGCCTCATTGTGGTTGAAAACATGTTCCATCCATCTGTTCATTCATACACGTCTGTCCGCCCTAGCAATACCTTACCGACACGCGGCCGTGGGCTTGCCGCACGAGAATTAAAAAGGTAACGGATAAGCAAAACCGAAGCCAAGTGATTGGGCACAGGAGAAACAAGAAGAAAACACAGCGTCTCCATTATGTGATCCACATCCATGTCAACCCTATGCCATGTTCCCAGTCACAATTCCACCGGCCGACAAGGAGCTGAAACGCGAGTTGACTGTCGTTTTAAGCCCTGTTTGACTCGCAACGACTCGTTGGAATGTTCGTCAAACTGAAATGAACCATTCATCTACATGTTGCGATCCTCATTACAACCCCAGCTCGTCTTCGTCGCCGTGGCCGGTAGGGTTGCCTCTACTACACAGCTCCGCCAGAACCATGCGAGGTCCTGTCTCGCCGCTTCGGGTAACCCGCCGGCACCGGTTCCGCAGTCCAACTCCCATGGCCTGGCTTCCTAATCGGGACTTGCCCAGAGCCTGTGGCCGATTTTCCTGGCACATGCTAAGCTCGTCGATGCCATCCATTGTTGCCCGCGCGTCTTCAGACCTGCTGCCGTGATCCCCTTGCGCTCTCTGCCTTCTCCCCGCCAGTCGCTGGCCCGCTTGGCTGCCGTCCAGCTCGCTCGCCGTCTTGGCTATTGCCACCGAGGGCCCGGTTTTGTCGGTAGCTCCCGCTGTTGTTTCCATGCAAGGTCGGTCCAGCTGGACATCCGCTGTGCCATTTCTATGCCTGCTGCTTCGGCGAGGCCCCGTGACCTCCATTCGTGCAACGTTCCGCCGTCTCGCTACCGGACTAACCGCAATCCACTCGCTGATGCCTTGTTCCCATCGGAAGCCTGCAAAAAAGGTTTCTTCTGAGCCGCTATGTGCGATGACAGCTCGCTCCTTTCCGATCAAAGCTCCTGTCAAAGTCTCTGCAAACACAAGGTCCCGCAGGTCGTCCGTCTTCTGGGCCAAGTAAAAGGCGCCGTCAGCTCGCAATGTTGTAAAACATGGAGCTCCAAGTTGGTCCACGAGCTTGCAGAGTTCGGCAAAATACTGGTTAGACGGCCGAGCTGTAGCTCTGCCGCAACAGTGTGCAATCGAGCAGGTGAGGGCAACGGTAACATCGAGGAGCTGGCCGAGCTTTCCACATGTGCCCGAGATTCTTCGTTGGCCAAGACTGCCCTCGAGGCTTTCGATGGCGGTCTCAAGTTGTGTTACAACATCGTGAGCTGGACCAGGGAATGACGAGAAGAAGATTGCCAGCAACAGGGGATAAACGGCCTCCCTACTTGCGCGCTGGCTTCTCACCAGACCCAACGCTTGGTAAAGTATGTGCAACACCACTCTCTGCGTTCTACTCCGCTGCCCTGTATTTCTGCTATTCTTGGCGTCCCCGAAACCATGCGAAATCATGGCCATGGCCGATAGGGCACCAAGGACACTCATCAAAGTCAGTTTGGTGGCGTTATGCCTTATGCTGTTTTCTGATATGCGCCTCTTTCGCCTCGGAAATGTGCCAGTACACAAAGCTGCAAGTCCTGCGGACGCAAAATGAGACGCAGATGGATGTGTTTTCTGGTCGATTATTGCGGACGCTGTTGTAGTCCACAAGAACCCAAAAACTTTCGTTGAAATTGTGTCGGGGGGAATACGTCCGCTGAGCAACAGTGAGGCAAAAGTATCGAGCAAATGAGACTCGAAGATGGGATTGTCCACAAGGCTCGGCAATGAAGCCAGTAATTGACCTCCTGTCTTGTTGCCGGGCAGGTTTGCGTCTTCTGGCGATCCGTGATAAGAAAGATATAGCAGGGCCCTAGTAAGTTCAGCTGTTTCGTTAGGGCAATACATAGCCCTGCAATGCTCGATGACGATGTGTATGAAGGTGATGTCCAAGAGGCCTTCCGTGATGATCTCGCTCAACAGGTGAATGGCGTGTGCCCTCAGGACGATTCGAAGATGGCTCCAGCCGTTGCCGGCACCCCCGAGAACCTCCAGCTCGTCGTATACTCGAAGTGAATAGCTCATCTGCTTGATGGAAGATACCGGTCCGTGGTTTGCTGCTCTAGGCCTTTCCCAGGCTTCGATCTCTGC
This sequence comes from Colletotrichum incanum, assembly GCA_001625285.1. NCBI lineage: Eukaryota > Fungi > Ascomycota > Sordariomycetes > Glomerellales > Glomerellaceae > Colletotrichum > Colletotrichum incanum. The sequence continues at coordinate 55,713 of LFIW01000481.1, forward strand.
CGCACATTGAGGTACTTTCTGTAGACACATTGACAGGAGTGATTTCTTGCCGACCGGTTTGTCCTCGAGCATGGTCGAGCGCAGCAGCACGTCCAGATCGTGGATGATGCCTTCATATAGTTGGTATCTAGATGGCCGGAAAGAACGTCTCAAATGTTCTAGTTCATTCAATGACGATTCTAGAGGACCACGCTTGCCCACTTTCGGAACCATGCAAAAGCCTCCCGCCCCCTCGCATGATGGCAGATCGGACGGGGTTGCCGTTGTCATATCGTGTCTGAACTTGCGCAAGATCGGAGTTGACACATGGGGCACGCCCGAAGCCGAGGGATTAGATCCTTGATAACGGCCGCTCTGGGCGCGAAGGGGGCCTTTTGACGATGGTCGAAATTCATCTGTGAAGATGCCAGTGGGCGACCTCCTGGAATATGTTCGGCGAGGGCGTTTTCTCTGGCCCTCGAAGCCGTCCTTGTCGTCCGAAATCCTCGCTTTCTTCGCCGGCCGGTGATAGGGTACTTCCTTAGTCTCACCATTCCCACACGCATCCTGTCTTAAACCGGCCTTCTCCGCCAACGCAAGTTTTCGCAGGGCAGTGATTCGAGACTGAAGAGGGCGTAAAAGACGGCGGCACCTCGAAGAAGTCCAAAATAAGCCAGATTGATCCAACTGGCGAGACTCGTCCGCTTCTCGCCGGGCTGGAAATTCCTTGCCCACCGGATGGTTGTCTTTTACCATCCCAGGCAAGTCTGTTCCTGATCCAAGCCCAGTGAGACCGCAGTTGCAGCAAATGAGACCCAATGCCGTATGTGTCAAAAAGTCAGTACAGGAGGTCGTGATGTCGAAGAAGCTAGGACTGTTGACTGAGACCCAAGTGAGGGGAGTCCGTATTTGCGAGGCACAAGAGTGCCGGCTCAGTGTCGGATTGTAGCAAATTGCTGATATCAAGTGCTGGTAAAGATAAGAGCCAATAGGAATTATTCAGTAAGAGAAAGTTGGAGAATTAGTCTTGGTAAAGTAGAGTGCGCTTTGCAAATTGTAGTGAAGTTGAAAAATGATGTCCTTCGTTTGGTTCATCACATTGAATGTTTACTTGTTCCCTAATCGGGTATGGTATTTGCTGTTCGGTCCTTGGTCCTGAATTGGGTCAAAGCAGCCAATCAACAAACAGTCACGTGTCCCTTGCCCATGAGAGAGCTGCACAAATGCGAAACCGCAGTCAAGCTCCGGGTGTATTAGGTAAGAGCGGTCGAACAGGCTTAATTCTGGAAGAGCCGATAGGCCACCGTAGCAGTACCGGGGCCACGACTAAGCTACGGGACTGTGGCGTCCTTTGGCTTCACTCCTAATTAGGGGGAACACTGGGCCTGGGGAGGGACCAACGACGACTGACGGCGTGTGAAAGCTCTCCCCAACACTGAGCGGAGTGGGCCCCAATAAACCGAGAGCTCCAACTTTGCCGGGCCGGTGCATTGCCGTCAATTGAGAATGACAACGCGACTTTTTTTCTGCCGTGAATTTTTTTTTTCGGTTGCTCCCATAAGGCAGTCTGCTCTCTCTTCACCTCATACCCTCTTCTACTTATCCTATCCGCCCCCTCTTCGATCCGCAACTGACTGGCTGTCGAGTTGAAAGCCACTTTTCTTCCTCAGGCCGAGCATCGTTTGCTTCTATACGTCACTCGGGGAGTTGTGCATCTATCTCCTGTTAGACCGCTCCTTAACCTTCTACTCCGTATTAATTGCGTACCTTCATTGGTTTGTGCGATTGTTGAATTCCACCCAACCCTCTCCGCTTCAAAGCCTTGATATATACCCTTCCCCCCTCTCCCCTTTTCTCGTTCCCGGTTCAGTTCATACACCGGTATATAAACATCTGGTTCACCTGGGTAATTGTGCAACACTCGAGTACCAATGTCCCAATCCGACCAACCTACAGGCAAAGGTACCGCCACCTGCGGGCATAAATAGCCCACACCTAACGCCCCTGATGTAGTGGTTCCATGATGCTAAGCATGCCAAATCACAGACAATGCCACAAAGGAGCCTGCGCCTCCTGCCGAGACTCAGGTCGAGCCTCAGGCCGAGGGCAACGAGGTTGACCAGGGCCTGGAAGGTGACTAAGACCGTCTCCTACCTTGGCTTCGGGATACTGACTTTATGTGTAGCCTTAATTACTCTGACGATTAAGCTTCCTCACGAGCCCGGTCAAATGCAGATTACGGTTAGCTGCGTCGAATCCACTTCCGAGTGCGCCTACTGACTGGCATGACACAGGTCTCGCCTCAAGAACAGGTCCACGAAGTTCGACAGTCCATCATTGACCTGCCCGTAGCGTTCCAGTACACTTGCTTCCACTTGGAGCACCATGGCGAGCGTATCAACGACTTCCTTCCCATTTCCGAAATCGAGGGCCTGACCGAGGACCCTGAGGTCAAGTTGGTCGAAGATCCTTACACTGAGAAGGAGGCGCGCATACACCTTGTTAGGATCAGGGAGCTGATTGGCGCCGCGGGAGACCGTACCGATGCGGTCCAGGGTATCCTGCCTGGCCTGTCCCTCCTCGACACTGTCGCCTCGCCGCCGGAAGAGCAAACCAACGGAGAGCAGTCTCAGGTTGCTAACGAAACAAAGGAGGACTACACGTTCGATGCTCCTGTCCCCGTCTCGACCCTGCTGCCTCCCGTTGAGGAAGAGGAGGCCCCTAAGACGATCAAGTCCATTTCCCTTTCTGCCTGGAACCCGCCGCCTGTTCACCTTAAGCAAAGAGGGCACCTGCTGTACCTCGTGGCTACGACGAATGAGGGCGAGCAGCACCAGATCACCGCTCACGTCGGAGGTTTCTTCGTCAACAAGTCGTCCAACGCCAAGTTTGACCCTTTCCCTCGGCCAGCCCCTAAGGGTGCCTCGGCCCATTCCCTGCTTAGCCTCCTCGAGCTGCTCTCGCCTTCCTTTTCGGCATCCTTCGTCAAGCTGCAAGACTTCAACAACCGCAAGGATCCTCTTGCGACCTTCCAAATTACGAACGCGATACCCGCTGCGCCATGGATCGTGCCGTCCTCATCCTCCCCCCTGTGCGCCCACAGTCCCGACTCGACGCGTTCCCAGGAGACGTACCTTATCGCTGGTGCCGATAACACCGACACTCTGCGAGACTGGAACGAAGAGTTTCAGTCTGCGAGGGAGCTCCCCAAGGATACGGTCCAGGACCGTGTCTTCCGCGAGCGCCTAATGTCTAAGCTCTTTGCCGACTACAACGACGCGGCCACTCGTGGTGCCGTGCTCGTTGCACGCGGTGAGATTCCTCCTCTGAATCCTACGGAGTGCAAGGATGCCCAGATCTTCGTATACAACAACGTGTTCTTCTCTTTTGGCGCCGACGGCGTTGGTACCTTCACATCCGAAGGGGGCGACGAGGCTGCCCGGGTTGCCACCGGCAAGGATGTCGCTGGCGTCAGGTTGGTCAACCAGCTTGATATCGACGGCCTTTTCACCCCTGCCACAGTGGTGGTCGACTACCTTGGCAAGCGCATTGTTGGACAGAGCATTGTTCCGGGCATTTTCAAGCAGAGAGAGCCTGGCGAGAACCAGATTGACTACGGTGCTGTCGATGGCAAGGAGGTGGTGGCTTCGGACGAGCGGTTTACCTCTGTTTTCGCGAAGCTGTCGCAGGCCCTGAAGGTCAAGAAGCATGCTGTCTGGGATAAAGATGGCAAGCGCGTTGATCTAGAGGCTAGCGTAGAGACCAAGGGTCTCATGGGAACTGATGCTAGAAAATATGTCCTCGACTTGTACCGCGTGACGCCTTTGGACATTGACTGGCTGGAAGAGGAAGGCGAGGCTCAGTACCCTCATCGTATGGCTGTCCTCCGTCCTGAGTTGATCGATTCGTACGGAAGAAGGAAGATGAAGGCTTGGGTTGACGAGGAGTTGGCTCGGCGTGGCCAGACCGCCAAGGATGCGATCAAGGAGGAGACATCAGCTGAGTCTGAGAAGCCGAAGCAGGTTTCAGCGAAGGACGAGGAGAGCGACAACAGTGATGACAGCGACGACAGCGAAGAGAGCGAGAGCGAGAGCGAAAGTGAGAGTGAGGACGAGGCGGAGCCCAGCAAGAAGCCTGTCAAGGCAGAGAAGTCCAAGGAAGTGAAGGACACGGAGGCATCGAAAGAGCCCAAGGAGTCTAAGGACCACATCGATCTTTCCAAGTTTTCATTCTCCCTCAACCCCGACGTCTTCAGCGGACAGCTCCCCCAGACTGACGCCGAAAAGACCGAGATGAAACAAGACGAGGAGGATGTCCGCCTTGCGTCTAAGTACCTTCGTGAGCAGGTTATTCCTGACCTTGTCCGCGAGCTCACCGACTGCGATATCAGCTTCCCCATGGACGGCCAGTCCCTCGGCCGCCTCCTGCACAAGAGAGGTATCAACATCAGATACACTGGCAAGGTGGCAGCGCTTGCCGAAGACCCTCGCCTGCAGTGCCTGAAGGACATTTGTGTCCAAGATATGGTTGCCCGATCTTTCAAGCACGTTGCTGCGAATTACCTCCGTCACTTGCCGGCGCCTTTCAGTTCGTCGTGCATCTCTCATCTTCTGAACTGCCTCTTGGGTTACAAACTGAACCCCAAGCCTGCCGCAGAGATCGACTCCGACCTGAAGTCGCTGTACTCTGATGCGGATCTGTCATTCCAGCAGGTGACCCCCGAGTCTCTTCGAAGTAGCATCGCGGAGGAGGCCCTAAAGCGATTCAGATATAAGCTGGACTCGGAGTGGCACACCAAGGTCAAGCCCTTACAACTGCTTCGTGAGATTTCCTTGAAGCTCGGTTTCCAGTTGCAGACCAAGGAGTACAACTTCACCGACAAGCCAGTGGTGCAGGCGACCCCTGCGGCTGCCCCTACCACCAATGGCACGCCCGCCACCAACGGACAGGCCAACGGAGAAGGTAGCAAGAAGAAGAAGAACAAGAAAGCTGCGGCCAAGGACGCATCTCCGGTGTCCTCGACCCCGCCGCCTCCGGTAACCACCTTCACTTCGGACGATGTCGTCAACGTCGTACCTATTGTAAAGCACTCCTGCCCTCGTAGTGCCCTCGCTGAAGAGGCCTTGGAGGCCGGTCGCATCTCCATCATGCAGAATCAGCGCAAGCTCGGCCAGGAGCTTCTCCTTGAGTCGCTGTCTCTGCACGAGCAGATTTACGGAATCCTGCACCCCGAGGTCGCGCGTGTATACAACACCCTGTCCATGCTCTACTACCAGCTGGATGAGAAGGAAGCCGCTGTCGAGCTTGCTAGAAAGGCTATTGTTGTGTCGGAGAGAACCGTCGGTGTTGACTCTGCTGAGACCCTGCTCAACTATCTCAACCTGAGCTTGTTCCTTCACCAGGCTGGTGACAGCACTGGTGCCCTGACCTTTGCCAAGCACGCGTTGAAGCTGTGGAAGATCATCTACGGTGCGGACCATCCCGACTCCATTACCACCATCAACAACGGTGCTGTGATGCTCCAGCACCTCAAGGCCTACCACGAGTCCCGCCTGTGGTTCGAGGAGTCCCTCCGCATCTGCGAGACCGTCTTCGGCAAGAACTCCATCAACGCCGCCACCCTTCTCTTCCAGCTCGCACAGGCCCTGGCTCTGGACCAGGACTCTAAGGGCGCCGTCAACCGCATGCGCGAGTCATACAACATCTTCCTCAGCGAGCTTGGTCCCGAGGACAAGAACACCAAAGAGGCGGAGAGTTGGCTGGAGCAGCTGACGCAGAACGCCGTGTCCATTGCTAAGCACGCAAAGGACGCGCAGGCAAGGCGTCTGCGCGCCGGCATCCGCTTCACGCCCAAGGGTGCGCCCTACCAGGCCTCTTCTACCGCCCCAAGCGTGTCGAGCGGCCCGGCTAACGTCGGTCCTCAGCTGGGCGGGTCGTCACAGATGGACTCGCGTAGCATTGACGAGCTGATCAAGTTCATCGAGGGCACCGACCAACAGAGCAAGACCTCCAAGGGAAGGCCGAGTAGGGGCAACCCCAAGAGGAGGGGCAAGTCTTCCAAGTAAAACTGAAGAAAAACAGACAAATGAGCACTTGACGGTTGACGACGTGCCAAAGCTTCTGGCCAACAGCCGCCTGGGATCGCCTTGACGGCTGCAACTACCCAAGCACACCTTGTATTTGTATTGAGAGAATCTGCCACGATGGCGCCGGAGCATGTATATTTTATAGATAATTGGATGGCTATGGAAAAAAAAGGGGGCGGTGCATCTGTGGATACTTCGATATACATATAGGCATGCAGAAAAGTAGCATGGGCAGAGCCCTTCAGAATCATACTATCTTCATTCTTCACTCTGCACTGTGAAGCCTTGACAAACATAAATGTGATGGAAAGGCATCGAATTCATTAGTCTTGGTCCAAGTCACCGTCCTATTTCTTTAAGAATGGCCATTCATGGCACTAGCTACGGATAATCCCCGACTCACAGGAGCATGGTATGACCCGATACTCTGGAAACCCCTGCCGTCATAGTCAGTACCCAGTTAGGGAATGATATATAATGTGTGAAGCAACTTACTTTGCCAAATCAAAGCCTTGCTCCTCCTCGATCTCGGGCGGGTTAGATGGCTCACTCGGCGCCTCTCGTGATGATTCCTTGTGTTGAGATCGTGTAGGACTATTGGGCGACTTTGCAGGAGGTGGACTGCTACTCTGCGGGATGCCACCCAAGGAAGGCTTGCATGGACTCATGTCGAAATGGGCAGCGGGCTTCAGAGGCGTGCTACCAATGTCTGCGTACTTCCAGAACGGCGCTGGTGAGCTGGTAGGCATATGCTGGCTCGGCCGCTGAGCGGTGCTCGGGGGAGCCAACCGAGGGTGGACGCGGTGGGGCGCCGGTGTCACGAAGGAAGTGTTTTCGTCTGGCAAATAAGACGAGGTTAGTGTGGGTGATTGGTCATTGTAGCTGGTCGAGGTGAAGCTGTTCGACGCAGAAGCGCCGCCCTTGCGTGATCGCGGCAGAGGGCTGCCGTCGATAGTCAACGCTGTACTCGGAGGGGCAAGGCGGCGTGTGCTGCGGTCCGGGGTAGATTGGACAGCAGCCAAAGATGAGCTCGGAGGTGGCGATCCCGTCGCCGAGACTTTCCTCTTCCGCGTTGATGCAGGCTCTCTGGCATTCACATCCCTCGGCCCATGAGTAATGTAGTTCAACTGACTGGGCGAAGATGGTGCAGATGAGCCTCTGTGGCCGCCTCGGCCGCCCTTGTATGCGCTTCGCGTCATTTCCTCCCGAGCCTCTGGGACAATCTGCCACTTCATGCCCTTGCCAGGCTCATCGGTGGATCTAGCGACCTTGTCAAAAGCCTTATTCAACGACAAGTTGTGGCGGATAGAGTTCTATAGAAAAATTAGAGGATACACAAGATAGTTCGGAGGTGAACGTACCTGCCAGCCAGCAGCCTGCTGATGCCTGTAGTACGCGTAGTTATTCATGATGAAATTGTAGATACCGTTGAGGTTGAGTTTCCCCTCTGGTGTATTTATGATCGCCTGGGTGATCATTTGCGCATAACTATACTGGGGCTTGATGTGCTTATTTTCGTCAAGGCTGAGGTCGATATCATTTGAGTTCAGTAACAGTGTGCCGGAGCTTGAAAAGTGTGGTGACTTGTGCTGCGAGGGCGTAGGCTTCCCGCGGATAGCTGAGGGAGGGGTACCTGGCCGCTTGTAGTCTGCTGGGGCTGGCGCAATGGGCTGGCGGAACTGCTGACCTCGGGAACTTCTGATGGTTGAGCCTAGCGCTGACGAGGGTTCTTCAGGCAAGTCTGTTCTCGGCTGAGGTGGACTCGTGATGTGCTGCCGCGACAGACCGGCTCTCTTGAGGTAGAGAGGGTCGATGTGAAGGGGGCTGATCTCGGTGGGTAGAACAAATATCATCTCTGTGCCACCAACTTCCAAAACCTCACCACCCTCGAGGCGACGGAGACTTCCTTGCTTCAGACCGACGTTGTTTACCTTGACTCCATTCCTGCCCTTGACCTCAAGGTACCACACCTCTTCTTTGGAGCTAAAGTAAATGCGGGCGTGCTGTCGCGAAATCATCTTGCTCGGGCCGAGGTCGATGTGAATGAATTCTTCGTCGTCCTCAGTCACGCCCTCGGACGGGCGACCAATATTGACGATGAGTTTGGTGATGTAGAACGTCCAGTCCTGAGCCGCGATCTTAGCGTAGGCCTGGACGCCACTTCCATTCGCTTCGTGTATCGAATTCGCATGATCTTTGCTAGCTTGTGCGGGGCCTTCCTTGGGCACCTGGAAGTGCTGAACGACCTGGGCAAGCAGCTGATCATCATCGCTTATGGGCTGACCAGACTGGTCGGCAGTGAGACTGGACTCGTCTTCGTCGGCGGGCTCGGTAGGCGGGGGCTCATCAACCTTGAGGAGTCAGGGTCAGCAGAGAACCGAAGTGCACGAGGGATTATCCGAGAACAGGGACGAAACTACCTTCTTACGACGTTTGGCTGGTCGGGTGGGTGAGCTATCCTCTATTCTTGCAGGAGAAGTATCGCGGCGGGCGTCGCGGCGGGTGCGCTGGGAGCGCTTCGCTGAGGCGGGCATGGTGTACGAGGATCAAGCATGCGGCACCTCTGTATAGAAATGGCAAGAGCTGAAAAGAGCGGATCGCGCGAGGGAATAAACAATGGCGGCAGCCTAGGTTCAAGTATTCGGTCTCAGACGTGTGAGGAATGGGGGACAAGGTCGTGTCTCGTCGACTTGTGAGGGCTGGGCCAAGTCGAAAGTCCGGGGCAGGCAAATGCCACAGAGGTAGTACGTCCTTGGTGAAGAAGCGAGACGGGGGTTGAGGCTGTCTGAGTTCGACCTCCGTAACTGCGGTCCTTTGTGGCAGAGCGAAATGGGTATGAGAGATAGGTAGTTGGTAGTGCTGGTGGTACAGGTGCAGCCAAGCGCACTGGTCGTGGTCGGGGGTGTATGTCCCTCGGGGTATGGCCGGATCTCCTGGGCGTCTTGCGTAGGGCGACTCGACAGCCTTAGTCAAGATGAGATCGTCGAGTCCAGGTCGCAATATCCGTGGCTTTGACCGTAGGCAGAGCAGGTGGCGTAGCGGCAGTTGGTAGAGTGGTGGGAGTTTGAAGATGTCGGCAGGCGGACGAATTGTACAAGGGTTTGAGATGTGATGGTCGCGAATGTCGCGCGTCTTTTCGGGGGGAGGGCGTTTTAATTAAGTAAGACACTGTGTGGTATACTACGTCCAGTGAAAGTGGAGGGAAGGGAAGGAAACAGTGACGGCACCAAGTGAATTTGGAGGGGGCGGACAAGGAAGAAGATGGGAGGAAAGGGAAGGGAAGAGGTACCTGGGTACTTGTGCAATTACGTGCATTGAGAAAAGTCGCGTCCCTCCCCCTGGCATTGATCCGTGCTGTTCGTGTTTCCCACTGCTGGCCGGTTTTTAATGTTTTTTTCTTTCTTTCTCTGCCAACCTTCCCTGTTCAACCGGCTCCACCACTTCACGCGTACAGTGTTTACTACCATAACACAGTGCCAAGTCTTCACAGTACGCACGCATATCTGAAAAGGATATCCTCTTCTAAACCTCCTATCGGCCTCTGTCATGACCTCAACCACGTATCATTACTCTCCTCAGTCTTTCCTAGTGCGGAGCGGTTGTAAACCAGGCACTATGCTACGTCCTCAATTCTAAACTGCACTTGCCATCCTGGGCCAACTCCAGGGCTATGGACACACTTCGATGTGCTTAGCATCGCCTACAGTCACTTGTCAACCTGGTGCCCTCGCCTACACGTCTTGTGACGGGAGAGACGTACGATGCAACAGAAGAAATCATTCCTTGTGGCTGGCGACTCTCTCGCCGACGCACCAAAGCTTGACTCAAAGCTCTGGTTCATATTGCGACCGGGTAGCCTTTGGATCTCGGATTGGGACTGCGATTGGACCCAAGTCAAGGGGGGAATATCTGCTCTCACTCCTCACATTCCCTCCTCTCTCCCTCCCAAAAGTCCGGAGCCTTTCGCTTCGAGACATTCTCCCAGTGTTAGCCGGACACTGTTGCTGCCCTATTTTGGCAGGCTTGGCTTCCTTTGCTGCTCCCTTGGTTTCAATACGTGCGAACATATCTTCAACCCTTGCCAAACAGGGCATCCGTTTCGCATGAGGACCCAATGGTCAGAACTAAGAAGTGCACCTGTGATGTTGGTCCAGATCTTCCTACCCCATGCGGATGGTGGCCCTCAAATCTTGGTTGGGAAGACGCATCGAGCACCTTGCTCTGGACGGCGACTCGGCCGTTCGGCATTCGTTGTCCTTGCAAATTAATCGGGACGGGCCCGATGCTGTCACACCAGTTGCTGCAACCCAGGCCCGGCCCACGTTGGATCCGACCCCACCCCCACCATGAAATTAATCAAATGTTCGGCTTCACTTTGATGGCCTAAACGGGTCCGGCCGACCGTTACCTGTATTCTCATTCAAATCCTGTACTTCGCCTCTCCGGGACGATCCGCTGCATCCCAGCCTTCTCGTCGGACATTGTTTAACCGACCTTGACTGGGGGGATCGATTTTGTCCTAAGCTTAGCAACCTAATAGTAGCGGGATATCAATGCTGGAGAAAAAATATGCATGAAATCATCACTCTTCAGCTGGGCCAGCTGAGCAACTACGCGGCAACCCATTTCTGGAACACCCAGGTATCAACAACGTCCAACACATATGGCGTGACCTGCTCTCACACTCATGACAGGAATCCTACTTCACCTACTCGGACCAGGACGAGTCCCCGGTAAACCACAACGTTCACTGGCGCCCAGGCGTGGCACTCGATGGCTCCGAGACATTCCTCCCGCGTACTGTCCTGTACGATCTCAAGGGTGGTTTCGGATCGCTTCGCAAGATCAACGCCTTGTACGAAGCAAGTCAGGAAGGGGCACCTGCTCATTTGTGGTCTGTCTCTTACCCACGTCGTCTTGTCGACGAAGCTCCAACTAGGAAGATCACACTACTAACATGGCTACCCTGAACCCAGGGAAGGCTCCCCTCAAGTCCACAAACAGCCACAGGTAGAACCGAATGCCTACCAGCAGAGCCTCGACCTCGGCACAACGGCACACAAGCTCGTGCCGTCCGATGTGCGGTACTGGTCCGACTTCTCGCGGGTCTTCTACCACCCAAAGTCTCTTAACCAGCTTTACGACTATGAGCTCAACTCGTCCATCAGACCGTTTGATAAGTGGGCCTTGGGTAGGGAGCTTTTCGACACCTTGGACAAAGAGCATGATATCGTTGACCGGGACTTCCGCCCCTTCGTTGAGGAAGCCGACCAGATGCAGGGTCTTCAAATCGTGACGACCATCGACGACGCCTGGGGAGGCTTCGCGACCGAGTACGTCGAGCGTCTGCGGGACGAGTACGGCAAGGTCACGATCTGGATTTGGGGCTTGCAGACTCCTGTGCCTGCAGCACGGATTGTGAGTACACCGAAGTGGCCATCACGCTTCAACTGCCTGTAGTCCAGCTGACAAATTAAAACCAGGATCAGAGACGTCTCCAGATGGCCAACACGGCAAGGACGGTCAAAGATTTGTGTGAACACGCCTCCATGTTGGTCCCTATGGCCCTCCCGCAGACCCGGCTGCGCTCCAACATCAACATGGACCTGCAGTCTCCCTGGCACGCCACTGCTCTGTTGAGCACCGCCATGGAGACCGCAGGCCTTCCATCTCGACTCAACTCCAGCAGCACCGGTAGCGGCCTGCAAGCAACGCTAACCGACCTGGTTAGCGGCTTGAACTTGCGTGGACGGCAGACTATGAGCCGTCTGCAGATGAGCATCGTTGGCCCCTCCTCGGAATTGGAGTTAGACGCCCGCGCACCACAGCCATATCCGGACGACAAGGAGAAAGAGGACGTCAAGCTGGACACTGACTTGTTCGATATCCTGCGAGCGAAGTCATCGTTAGGAAGACGACACATGAGCGGCGGCGGAGGCACCCCCCACCTTTTCGGCCAAACGATAATTAGTCGCGGAACGCCGCAAGACTCGGATGACGAGGACCAGAGCAAACAACGGCCAAGAGCCGCAATTGTGGAGACTAGTACCCAAAGGTGATGAGATTAACGTCAGCCGCCGTCCGTGGCAACGATTTTCATTGTTAACCCAGTATAACAGATACTACACGGATAGGGGGTTCCCCATGCTCGACAGCTTCCCCGAGATCTACCTCAACGGCAGCGGCGAGGCTTCTGCCGAGGCCTTCGGCGTCAAAACCAGCCTTTCCACGGACACTTCTATATCGGCAGCCTTGAAAGCTTTGCGTACTACCGTTTCATCTTCCATTGGTGTCGAGGATCGAGAGGATATCAGCAATGAGTTAGCTGACCTCGCCGAGGCATACCAAGAAGGCTGGTCGAGTGGTAGCGATGATGACGATGATTGATTACCTGTACATCTACACGAATTGACCATGTCGATCAAGTAGCCAAAGCGACTAGCAGAACAAAGGGTGACGGCTACTTTTGCTACTTTTCAGCACCATACGATATCATATGGCCCCTGGGCACCAATTCATGCTTTACCAGTACCACATTACAGTATAGCAACGTGCATGCCAGGCGGCGAGCATCGAACAGCTGTGAAGACCTCAAAGGGAAGCCAAGCAGGGTTCGGTTCTGGGATAGAATCTATTCTCTGAGCCTCATGATATCTAATGTACAGTTGATTTCGGGCATACTGAGAATTCTGTCCGTGGCCGGCCAGGCAAGTAAAGAATAGATTCGCCATGCATGCAAAGCGCATGCTCCTTCTGCAATCCTCTTGGATGCCAGAGATGTCCCTGAATTGCTCTTTAGTAGTCTCTGCTCTTCCCAGGTCGCTCAGGGCGAGCAAATCTCCAAGAGCAACCTACCAAAAGCCCACGATACGTACGAGGTTTTTTATTGTTTTTGTTTAATTTTAATTGTAAATCCCGACTGTGGGACAGCCTCGAAAGGTCTTGCACTGCCAAGCTGGCAGCACCTCCGTCTCGCCGAGTCGCAGATTGTTTTTGGTGGATAGTCAAGCCAAGCTAGATGAGAACATCAATCTTGCATGTTTACCTGTTGGTCAGCAGATCAAAGGCTAACGAATACGTTGCCAGGGCTGCCCAACACCACGGCAACACGATGGCAGTATGACAAACACATGCTATATGCTGGTATCTTGTGTGGTCTTGAGGCAGAAGTGTATGGGGTGGTGTATCCGACGAAGAAGCTCAACCCGCAGCCGTGACAGAAGCTTGTTGGCGTTTTGCAGGCGGCTGTGCGTTTTCCTATGTGATCTGTCAGCAAAATACTTGTCGGGGACTCGGTCGCCTCGTGAAGAGTCATCGGGCGTAACCGGAAACTCAAACCATGCAGTACCTCTGAAGCACTTCGTTTCTTGATCTGTGCCGCGCCGTTTGCATTCGTTTGCCTCTTTTGAGGTTTCTGGGGCTTTTTCTCCCCCGGCTCAAAAACATCGTCGGGAAGGTTGAAACTGCAATGCTTTTAGCTAACACCATCAGGGGTTTAGAAACTACATCTGACCTACCTTCGCACGTGCTGAACGGCCAAGCAATTCAACGCGGGCTCGTACTTCTCCCATGTTGTACAGAGTGACTTGAAGTTCTCTACTTGGTAGGACAAGTCGAGCGATTTCGCGCCTGAATTGTCAGCTTTAACCCCAATATAGTCCGCACCAGAGGAGGCTTAGAGCGGCCGATCAACGACCACGGTATATTCAGCGAAAACCTACCTTCACTCAGCGTCAGCCCTATGTAGTGCGTGGTGGTGAACACGTCGATTGGCGGGACCGTTTTGTCCTCCCTCTCCACTTTAACATCGGCAGCCGATGGTATCTCTTGCTTGATGGCAGACGAGTCGTTTTCCTCCTTCTTAACTCCTGGGATCGTCTCTGCTGGTTCAGTCTTGAGTCCAGGAACACCGTCCGGATCCGACTTTAGCCCCGGGATGCTGCTCAATTCTGCCTTCGTCTCAATCTTCTCCTCATTCACTGAACTTGTGTCATGAACCTCGTCATCCTTGACGAGAAAGGACATGTTCCCCGCTTGGACTTGATGAATTTCTTCCTCGTTCGCACACCTGTGCCGGCGTTCGTAGCCCTTGTTGAACGCATGTGCCAGCGCTATGGATTGATGCTGCTCTAGGCCTTGAACCAAGACACGCACCTTGGATTCCACATAGCCCGACCAAACTTTATGGGCTTCCTTGTCTGTGCTAGAAGTGATAACAGAAATGTAATACTTGTATCCCTGCGTGAAAAAAGTATGCTTGACGAAAAGATCACTCCATGGGCTTCTACCCAGCATGATGGCGTCTGTAATTTCGCATCCTCTTTGGAGCTCTTGCTGGATGACGGTCATGGCCGATCTTGTGATGTTATAAGTGGCGCACATGGAGGGGTAGGCGGGGGTGATGACGGGCATGAGATGGAACTGATCTCCTTTGTACAACTGTAGATATAGGTTAGTAGATAGAGCAACATGGCTTGGGCCGAGGACGTAGGGTGAACTAACCTTGGGATTCCAAACGCGAACCTGGAGAGGACCACCCTCGACCTGCTTGAGAAGGACCGGTTGGGGCCACGGCCAGCGGCGCATGATGTGGAAAAACTTATTGACAATGACAGAGCTTGCGGCCTTCGGATACAGTTGGCAGACACGGGCAACTAACATAGCCCAGGCCACACCGCCGGGGAATCCCATTATGTTGGCGTAGATGGCGCGTCGCTGTGCCCAAAGCTTGATGGCGCGCAATGCCAACTTGAAGGTGGCTTGTTCGGGAACCAAGCTGAGGATTTCGTCTGTCACCCGAGTGCCGTTGAGGGATCGCAATTCTGCTTCGTCAAGACCCCGTAGCAGGCCAGAATCCTGGACGTTGAAGTCCTTGGGTAGTTGCTTAAGCATGGCAATGCGAGAAAAGATCAGATCGATGCTGATGCCGGAAAACTCGAATTTGATGATGGGCACGAAAGCGTCGGCAACGACGGCCATATCTGTAATGGCGCCAGGAGGGGCCATTTCTTTGAGCAGGTCGGGGAAGATCTCGAAGTAGTCGGCGCGGGTAACGTATTTCGGGGCGACGACGAGAGTATCGATGTCAGAGCCTGGGCCATACACGCCCAAGCGGTAACTGCCATAGGTGAAGATCTTGCCCCTCGCATCTCTGATGAGGGCGTCGTTGCCTTCCTCCCGTTTCCGGGCTACTCGTTTGACGAATTCGTCGCATATCCGCGCGAGATGCTCCAGAACCTTTTCTCTGTAGTCCATCAAAAGAATGGTCAGCACAAAGAGCGCAGTACTGATGTGCGTGGATTGGACGATGATGCTTGCCTCTTCTGGGTGTCTGCAGGGCTCTCGAAGGTGTTCTGCCTCCGAAGCTCGTCAATGAGGGTTTGCATCGCATGGTTCTCTGCTTCGGTGGGGAGAGCGGAGGAGATGGGCGGCGTCACACCCAAAGGTCTTTCCTCGCTGGCCATGGTGGGCGATTGCTTCGGGATGGGGCTGAGTCGAGATGGAATCCGCGAAGAATGATCCAGCTGATGGAAAAAAGGCGTTTGGGCGGAGCGGCAGCACCTAGCCAGCGGACAAAGGCGACGGCGACAGGGGCTAAAGGGAAAGGAACGGACAGACGGGGAAAAAAGGTTGTTGGAAAGGAAAGCTGCTCTTGACAAACAAACAAGCCAAAAGCAGGTGTTGCTGCAGTACTGTGTCTGAGCTCAAGCCGAAGAGGTATTGGACGGAACCTGGTACTTTGCCTCTGGCTGGGACGCGAGGCTTAGAGATAGGGAAGGTACTACTGAGTGGGTGAGACGCGTCAAGAGTTGCAGCAGGGGACGCAGGCAAGGCAGGCACTAAGGCAGATCGCATTTTGCCAGTCATCCAATCAGAAGCAGAAATTGATTACAACCCGCGAACCCGTCACTTGCGGTCATCCCAGCCCTGACTGAAAGGTCCGTGCAGGCCTGCGGTGGAGATATCCCCGTGAGGAAGTGCTGCAAGCGTGCGGAAGGGACAGGCGCAGTCTTGGATTTACAAATCTGTGCCATTTTTTGAGTTGCCTCTGTTGCTTTTGTCTCTTTCGACCCTATTGGCCCAGCTAGTTAGTCCCTTCAGCATAAATTTTTGTCACTTTCAATATTGCATCAAGAATACGGGAAACGAAGACGAGGAGAATGGATTGGAAGGCAGCCAGGCCGGAATTTGCGTCTGGCGTCTCATTTAGTACACATCTCCCCGTCTGAGTGCATGCTTTACTCCATCAACTGCTTACCCTATTCCCGGAATTCAACCAACAGTTCGAACGATGACAGAATCGCCCAAGCACATCCACATTCAGATGTCTTGCTTCTTCTAACCGAGGCAGTCGCTATATCGGCTGCCCCTCACACCATCGAGGATGATACCAACTTTGGCATGTTGCTCACTCGGCGCTGCCCTATTACTATTTACCGCGACCTCTACTCGACCTCCAAGCCGACCAGGCGTAACGTGGGCTCTTTAGACGAGCAGCCACGCTAAGCCTCCGAGAAGTCCAAGACCGCCAACCATCTCCAGAGTATTCCAGCTCTGCCATTTGAAATCGACCTTGAGCTGCAGCAAGCCCAGGGGGTCCTGGTGCCTCACTAGCGCCCAGTTTTGATCCGAGCCTGTGCTGTGTCTCCTCCTGCTAAGAGACGGTTGACGGTCTCCTCGTCCCCGGGTTCGCGTCAATGCCATGGCCCTGCCGCCATCAACGCCCGGCGCAGAACGTCCATCCCGCCATGGTTCTCTCATCCACGTAGCCGCCTGCTCCCGCGCTCTTCTCTCTTGAATCGCCCTCTCATTGGCTAAGCTGCGTTGCAAGTCGGCTGCCCAATCCGTAAGCTGTACTCGACAGTATCGTTCCTCGTAACGAGCATAGCTTGGCACGCGGCTCATGGCGAGAGACGTCAAAGACCCTGTCCGGGTGCGAAGTAGTCGCCTATCCGTATATGCCTCCGTCTGCAAGGGAAAGCCAGCAGAACCATTGCTGGTCCTGGGATGGCGAAGGCGCCAGCCCAGTAGCTTCGTTGCAGCAGCATGTCGGAGCCACATTGCCCCGTCCACACTGAATATACTTTCCAACAGATGCGAGAGGTCAGTTGGCACAAGAGGCTGCATGTATTCGGAACTCATGAGCAGACTAGCGTCCATGGTGTCGGGATCTGACCCGAACTCGCTCGATATGGCGTAGATGTCTCGTTCTTTTACGTTGGAGGTTGAGGGAACGAAAGTGAACAGCCTGAGGCCTTCCTCAGCTAGTTGTTTAGCGATACGCTCTTTGCTTGCCGTAATTTGCTCCGGGGTCAAGGTGTCAGCACGCGCGAGAAGCGGTATCACATTTGTAAGCGGCTCCAGCTGACGAATATACTGGAAATCCGTCGAGGTAAGACCTAAATGTTTCTTCAGGTACTGCTTATACGTGGAGAGGGAAACTAATCTTACCTGAGCTGGGTATGGTGTAGAGCACGGCATCGACAAGCAAGCCGCCGCTTCCACCAACTGTTTTCAAGACATCAGGGTCTTCCAGCCCGTCAAGACGGTTCTTCTGAAGATGGGATTCAACATATTGTGCAACCTGACCAACAGTATCCGCGGGCTACTCTGTCAGCTTGGCGCGACCTCAACGTATGCGGGACAATCTGCACAACGTACTCGACATGTTTCCTGATAGCCCGGTGTATCTACTAGACAGACGTTCCTGTCTAGTATCGTGTCATCGGCACTGCCAGCGACAGACACAGGACTCGTCTGCACCGATTCCTTCCACCAAGGTGGATATGGCTTAGTGCTGGCGAACGTTTCAGTTATCTGGAAGGTGCCTTGGACAATGGGAGGGTCATTCGGTATCGTGTTTGCCGGCAGCAACCCTGTGGATGCCATCGCAACCGGCATGGTAGGGTCAACGTGTACGATGTGAGAGCAAGATTGGCCTATCGCTCGGATCAAGGCAGTTTTCCCTAGACCTGAAGGACCGAAAGTGGTAAGTAATAATTCCAATTGTAACAATCAATCGTATGTTCGTACCTGACCTGCCAGCCAAGAGAAGTTTGAGCCTCCCAATGTTCTTTCCAGTTTCTGTGAATGGTCTCCGGCTAGGAACGTTGATGGTAGGCATGATAAACTGCTGGGCACCTTCGCCGCTGTAGGTGCTCTGGGCTTGGCCATGCTCAGAAGCTCCAAACGCGCTCATGACGAAGCTTTCCTGGTATTCAGACAGCGATCCTACCAAAGAATTGCGCCGAGACGAAGAGCTGCTGATAGCGGAGCAGGGTCCAGATACGCCGTACAATATCGGCGTCATGGGTTGAGATGTAAGTGGTGGTGGAGGGGTCTGTACCCTCGCTGGCGATGTGTTTGTCATAGGAGCTGCTCGATGAGCCGCGGCATCACGGGGTGGCAATGTAGGGGTAGAACGAGGGACGGTAGGAGGCTGAGCAGTACTGAGTTCACGGTTTGGGGCAGAGGTGTCGCCAAGTATGGCATGAGTGGTATGTTTCCGCTGGTCGCGCACTCGAAGAGTGGGAGGGCATTGCGTTGATAATGAGGAATCCATGGTGGTTTCGTCGGCGAGGATAAAAGACATTTGGGTGGCGGTAGACTGTGAAGCAGAAGCGAAGCATTCCGAGGCTCCATCACCCGAAGAAGCGTTCCCCGGGAACGCATTGCTGCCAGGTAGAGGTCGCATATCGAAACGAGGGTATCATCAGTTCCTGAAAAGTTAAAGAGATTAGGAATACTGAGCTGTCGAAGATGTTTCAAATAGTTTGAGGTGAGGTAGGTATTCGAGCCGGACACCTATGCATGCAGTTGGAATTGGCGTCGTCGATGTGAGGCCGGGGCGAAGTGGTGGTGTCGACGTTGGAGATGGCGGATGAGATGGGGGGGCGAGCGATAAGGTTCCTGGGAGGTTAGGAAGGTGAGGTGATAAGAGGTCCAGTGGCAGCAGCGTGTGACCATTTCCGTACTAGTGCGGGGTGTGGGTGGGGTCTTGGGGGACAGTGAGGGGACACTGGAAGGGACTCTTGGGCAGATCTTGCCCAGGCGCTGAGCGCTCGAGTTTACTTACTACCGTAGACAAGCCGAGCGAGTGCAGGGCAGGCTTGGGTGGTGGTCCATAGGGATGCCCCCATTGGACTGTTGCCCCTTCACACCCTGCCACATTCGACAACATTGTGACGGGCACTGTCCACAGGGCAGTCTGCGGTTGGAGAACCTGGAAAAGATGCTGGAATCCTCCAATCCCTTACCTGTACGTACCGAGCTTCAAGGTACCCCCTCTCTGACCCTGTTGTGTTCTCCGTTCGGTTTTTATTTATTCAATACGCAGCAGCACTTGACTCACAGCGCCTACCCTTAGTGCCCAGGTATCAGTCCCCACTTGGAGAAGGAAAGGGTACATTGCATAGGTGCACTACACTCCCTCACTGACAAGTACCTGTCAGTCCGAGTTAGGTACGGATACATCCATCCCTGAGGTAAATCCCACGAGTCGATATATAACCAAACTAAACCAACCCAACCCGCGCCGCATCCGCACCGATTTGTATCCATCACACGTTCAACGCTGAACATCTTTCGCATCACTCGCATTGCCCACCCCGCCTTGTTGCTCGGTCATTCAATCCGCCGACGACTACGACACGAAGCATCGACCTGCTCAGTATCCCATCCGAAGTCCCAGCTTTTCGTTACCAGCGCAGCCTCTGTCACCACACACCAGTCTTCGACTGCCACGCTTCGAGGCACAGCGCTTCTTCCTACGATACGCCTTGTCGACATACCCTTTCTCTGTCTTCAAGACGGAAACTAGCCTGCTTCTTAATAGAGCAGCAGACGACGAATAGTCAATCCGCCCCGCAGACAACGCTCTCCATATCCAACAGCAGACATGGACGGCAAGAGACACCCGAGCTCGTTCCAGCAGCTCGAGAAGCTCGGTGAGGGCACATACGCGACTGTACGTTTCCCCATTTCACTCATCGCGCTACTTCCTGATGGCTAATTGTCCGTTCACAGGTCTTTAAGGGTCGAAACCGGCAAACGGGAGAGCTTGTTGCGCTCAAGGAAATCCATTTAGACTCGGAAGAGGGCACACCCTCAACTGCGATTCGAGAGATCTCACTTATGAAGGAACTCAAGCACGAAAACATTGTCGCCCTTCACGATGTCATCCACACCGAGAATAAATTGATGCTGGTCTTCGAATACATGGATGGTGACCTGAAGAAGTACATGGACACCCACGGCGACAGGGGCGCCTTGAAGCCGCACCAGATCAAGTCTTTCATGTACCAACTCTTGAGAGGCATCGACTTTTGCCATCAGAATAGGGTTCTGCACCGAGACTTGAAGCCTCAGAATCTCTTGATTAACGGCAAGGGACAGCTCAAGCTTGGCGATTTTGGCCTAGCCCGCGCCTTCGGCATTCCCGTGAATACCTTCTCCAACGAGGTCGTCACGCTGTGGTATCGTGCACCAGACGTCCTCCTGGGAAGCAGGACGTACAACACAAGCATAGATATTTGGTCTGCAGGATGTATCATGGCAGAGATGTACACCGGCAGGCCATTGTTCCCAGGCACAACAAATGAAGATCAGATCATCAGGATTTTCCGCATCATGGGAACACCCACCGAGCGCACCTGGACTGGTATTACCCAATTCCCCGAGTACAAGCCGACGTTCCAAATGTACGCTACTCAAGACCTTCGTCAGATTCTTCCCCAGATCGATCCGACGGGTATCGACCTGCTCCAGCGGATGCTCCAGCTACGCCCTGAACTACGCATCAGCGCTCATGAAGCCCTTAAGCATCCTTGGTTCAACGACATCATCATGCAGCAGCACCAGCAGCAGGCTTTGCAGGCACAGGCTAGAGCCTACCCAGGACAGGGGTCTTACGAGACGTACTGATCTTCCAAGAGGAGCCGTTCCGACTTGTGACTCAGCGTCCATCCAATTTTGTGGTTTTCGGTAATATGCGAATAGGGGTATGACGATGCATCATCTGCACCGACAGCGAGGAGTAAGAACATTATGATGGAGAATATGGCATCATTGGCAAACTCGGCAAAGGGGCATTTCGGGAGTTCCTGTATACTGCGATTGATTTAGGGCTGGGTGCGAAATGGGCTTGACTATAAGATGACTATAGTTGCCGCAAACAGCGCAAAGAAGTAGTAATGAATGCATATCAAAGCCCTTGCTCTGAATATATGTGGTGGTTTACAAGATGTAGAAGAGTATATACACGTGGCGCTCTGTCTTTTGAGCTACCATCTAACACGAATCCTTGAATCAAAAAGATGCCCTATCATTCTTTGTGGACCAGACTGTCGTCCACAGGGCTCTTATACTGTTTCTTCTTGGGATCGCGCTCCCATGTCTCAGCAAGGGCATACGCTGGGTCATCGTGAGGATAGCCCGCCCTCAATCTCAGTTTCTGGACCATGTCTCTAACAGTCTTTGCCACTTCTATCCGTAGCTGGATAGCTTCAGGATGGTCTTTAAGCGACTCGGGCACTTCGCCAACGTTCAATTGCTTGCCCAAAGCTTCCTCCTCTTTTTGTACCATGCGCTTCCACCTCGACCGCTGCTCCCTAAAGGCCTCGTCCACTTCTAGGGCCTCGCCATAAATAACGCGGATCTTGGCACCGATGCGCGGGGCCCACCGCGGCCACTGCCTTTCCTCGGGCATGATGTCCGAGAAGCCGTCGATAAAGATAGGAACTAGCTGAGGGGCTGGGTCTGATTCGAGTATCAATCGGGAGACTCCCCACTTGAAGTACCGGAGAGTCCTCTGAGGATGCTGATGTACACATCCCTCGGGGAACACGTGAACCCACGCGTTGTGGTTGTTTCTGTAATATGAAGGCGAGATAAAAGTTTCCTTGTCTCCGGCACTGAAGGCCGTTTTCAGGGGAAAGAGGGCTCCAGGGCCAGACACGAGGCGGATCGCCTGGGTCATTGTTGGTTGAAAGAGACCGCCGTAGGGCGAATGAAGCATTCGATATGTCGGCAAGACCTGACCGAGACTGAAGAAGGACTTGAAGAGTCTGGACTAGTGTCAGGGAGATTCGGTTCAATATCTAGAAGCACGAGGGAATGTCTAATACCCGTTCTTAAAACAAATGTCATGAGCACCAAGGCCCCATCGAGCGCTCAACGGTGTTGAATTATACTTGAGTGGTAAGACACCCCATATGAGGGGATCGTCTAAGCTGTGAGTCCGAGGTGCATTAGGTTGACGCATCCACGAGGAAGTAAAACAAGATACGATGGAAAAAACTCACACGCTGATGTGGTTTGAGACTATGATTGGGAAGAAAAGCAGTCAGCGCTGGTTTCCTTAGGTACTGACATACGTTGAACTAAACGAAGAATTGTAGTCATACCGGTGACGAGACCACGCTCAGGAGCTTCGGCTCGACGCTTGTCCAATAGTTCCAGAAACCGAGGAAGGCCTTCTGTCTGAACATCGTTGAGGCCGTGCAGAAAGGCTCGGGAAATGGCGCCGGTGAGGCCCATGATGGCCGCCGATGCCATCCGCCATGGCAGACCCGGCTGATCCGGCCGTGCTTCCGAGGCGGACATTTTTGTCTCCCAGTGAAAGTATACTTGCTGTTCAATGCGGTTTGATAAAATGAGTGAAAGGGAGAGATAAAACCAAGTGACAATAAGAGACTAGGCGATTGGACCGACGAACCGCGTCATGAAGTCCACCACTTCGAGCCAATGACGCAATGCAAGTTTTTCTTGTCAGAGAAAACAATTGGATATTTTGGACGCCGTGTGATAATAGCAAGCAGAGGACAGCAGAGGCCACTGGCACTCTGAAGGGTTCGTCGATGGAACAGACTCGCAAGATCGAAAAATGCTTCTGGGGCGCCTCAACAAACGGGTGGATCACTCTACGACAGTTATTTCGCTAAGAGTGTGACCGAACCCAATAAATGCATATTTATTGGTCGTACCTGAGATACGTTACCTCACCCTTGTCACTCCGGAGTCTCTTGCCGCTTTGCCTTAAGCGTGGAGTTACCTCCCCTCAACTCCCCTTGACCACAATCTCCTTCCAGACCTTTGACATCCACCGACCTCGTTCATCTCATCTGCTTGTAAAGTTGTGCATCCGCCAAACCAAAGACTAGACTTGACATTTGACGAATCGTTCTACAAAATACCACCACCAACCGTTTCAGACCTCAACCCAAATTTTCAAAGAAGAGAATCTGTAGTCAACTATCCAACCTATCACAGCCATGGCACACAGTAAGCCCAAAATTTCAAGGAAGCCCATGTACATCATTTTAACGAGCTCCAGGCAAACGAAACACGTCACGCAGCGTCTTCACCTCTTATGAGCGTGACATGGCCAAGGCTGCATGGGGCTCAACCTCGGCACGTCTGTCTCGCGACTCCTTCCTCCCGTTTGGCTCTTGCTACCTCTGCCTGGAAATCGCAAGGGACCCCGTATCGTGCAGTCACGGTGATATCTTCTGTCGCGAGTGTGCGGTGGCTAATCTCCTCGCGCAAAAGAAGGAGATCAAGCGCTTGGAGCGAGCACGGGAGAAAGCGGAGCAAGAGATACTGGAGGCTCAGGCCAGTCAAGACGCGGAAGCTCAGGAACGCGCCATAAAGGAATTCGAAAAGATTCAAGCGGGTCTCAATCCGTCGTTATCTGCAGCGGTATCGTCTCCGTCCGGTCTAGCGTCAAAAGAAGATGTCACGGCAGCAGCCGACGCCGATTCTGTAACAAGACAGGGCACCAAGAGAAAATTCATTTTAGATCAAGACGAGCTGGAGAGAATCGCAAAGGAAGACCGCACAAAGGCGCAGAAGTCCATCAACGAGGAAAAGGTTCGTTCAGATTTGCCAAGTGGCTTTTGCATGCGATGGCAACCATTCTAACTTTCTTTCAGGCATTAAAGGAGAAACTGCCTTCTTTCTGGACACCGTCTCAAACGCCTGACGCTGAGGCAGCTCGCAAAGCGGCAGGCGCGGCAGCTGTTCCCAAGAAGATTAAGCTTGCGCCCGTCTGTCCGGCTTCACCGGATGACTCGCAGCATCCCTACTCCTTGAAATCTCTGATCCCGCTCAACTTCAAAGAAGAGCTCGATCCTAAGACAAACAGCAACAGGCGCATGTGTCCCTCGTGCGTGAAGACGCTCAGCAACGCGTCACGGCCACTGCTGGCTGAAAAGTGCGGCCATGTCATCTGTCGAAGCTGTGCTGCTAAATTCATGACTCCTGTCAAGGACAGCGACGCCTCGCCACAAGAAAACGCTTGCTACGTTTGTGATGCCCGACTGACAGCGGACCGCTCGGATGGCAAAAAGAAGCAGCGTAAACAGGAATTTGTCGGACTGATCGAGCTTAGATCCGAGGGTACAGGGTTCTCCGCGAGGGGTGCAAGTAAGGTTGAGAAAAGCGGCGTCGCCTTTCAATGCTGATTGTTGCTGTTCTCTCGGGCCCCTGTGTCCTGGTTCACCCGAGTTTGCACCATGACGAGGTGGGGCGGCTGGCGTCCGACGTGACAAACGCTGGCGGTGCTTTCATCGAAGTCTGAGGAATACCTGACGGAGACGCTGCAACCTAACCCTGCGCGACTGCCCTTGTGACAAGGACAATAGCAAAATACCTAGGCGAATGACGAACTTATGGATGATGCCTTTCGATACCATGGTCAGGCCATGGCTGAAGAAGCTCTTGAGCACTTCGCCCTGGAGACCAGCATACAACGCCGATATACCCTCGGTCCTCGCAATGGACAGTACGATGGCGATTACGCTGCTGTCGGCCATAGTCTTGAGTCTTTTGAAGGCGCCGGTCCCCTCGTCAACCGGAGTCGGACTTTGAGGCTCCTTGCTGGACTCTGAAGTAGAGGGTCTGTCCAGGGTATCGGTGCTCCTACGCGGCGAAGCATTGCCAGACCCCCGCATCTGAAGCCTGGCTTTGGCGGTTTGGAGGGGGTAACTGATGATGGTTGCAATGGACTTACTGGCGGCAGCAAGAAGGAAAGTTGTTTGTGTATTGTGCGAGGCCTCATCTGAATCCGGGAGAAGCGTCTTCCCCAGCTGTTCGTTCAGGAAAAACGTAATGCTGGGGTTGATCGTCAGCAGCAAGGAGGCGGAATACCCGGCCCAGAGCCCAGCTATGCCGTTCTCGGCGCCAATAGAAGATAAAATCTTCCAAACAGACGCGTTCTCGCCGTCAGCGTTGCCTTCGAACATGGCCGATGTCTGCTTTCTCGCGACCACGTTTGCGATGGGCGTCGTGCAAGCTCTCGCGCAGGCGCCGGCCAACGCGCCGACAGCCAGCTCATCGATGACTGGTAACCTCCTGCCGCGCGAACGGCGGCGGGCATCCCGAAAGTACTGGTAGAACAGGAAGAAGAGGAATGAATCTGCAATGGACTTGAATATGTCCTGGGCGAGGCCCGTGTACAGCGCCGATGCGCCGCCTTCTTGTGACGAAATGGCTTTCAGCGCATGGAAGACGCCGCGGTACTGGTCCTTTTCGGAGATGGCATCCTCCCTCCGTAGTTGGCGCTGGACCTTGAGGCGCGTGGTGACGAGGTCGAGGGGATAGACGGCAGCCGTCGACAGGGCTGTGCCGGTCGCACCGGCGAGGGCGTGGCCGAGGGCTTCGAGTACGCCGGCAGGCGCCATCGCGACGAATGTGCGATGAGAGACTCCTCGAGAAGTTTTTGAATAGAATGTGTTGACGAGACCAATCGGTTCTTGTGACAAGGGGTCGTGGTGCAAAAGCTCAAAGCGCGGAAGAAGACGGGGGGATCAGTCGAGACAAAGGAAGACGGCGCTCGTATGAAGCCCTTCCGAGAGTATTGTAATGCAATGAATGTAGTGCGCTCGCTATGCAAGGATGGCCAGGTAACATGTGATACAGAGCAACCGCGATTGATTGAGCCGCGAAGTCAGACATTTCAATGCGCTCTCACTCTAAAGGAGGGAACGAGTATGTAGTGCCGAGGTCAGCTCGGCGCAGTTGCCGGGGCGGCGGTGGGCGGTGGGCGGTGGGCGGTCATGATTGCGCAAAATCCGGGGTAGAATCGCAACGACGTCATCGCCGCGTGCATTTTAGACTGCGCTATTCCGCAGCCGGGGGATGAGCTTGGGGTGTGTGTGACCCACAACCTCATCTGATAGCTTCGCGTTGCGCTGGGTTTGTCGCAGTTGGTTGGCTTCACTAACTCGAGCCCCCGACAGCCACTTGGCTAAGTTGGTGCAAAACCCCAAGTAGTGTAAAGCACATGAATGGCTGGCTGGCTTTCTTAAGTCCACATGTCAATTTCGCACGGCCGGGATGTTTTACGCCTTTCGATATTGACAATCTTACATGGCCACCAATGCCGTATGATCTTTGATCACCGGCCTTGACGATTACATCCAAGACCCATATTGATTATACACGTTCGCTCTACTCAACCACACCTTACTCTCAAGCAACCGAGAGCTGTAGATGTAAGAATCACCAAACGCCGCTGCCTTAATGATCCAGTCGCAATCAGTTGGTATACCACCGGGAAGGAAGGGGAAAAGAAAATCCATGACGCCTGTCTCCCGCCCTCCCTTTCATAAAAAATGCACGAACCCACGATCCAACGCCTCCATGTGAGCCTCATTTAAGTCCTTTATACTGGCGCTCCAACAACTTAGGAGCGTATGCCCTGTTACCCATAATCCGAGATCCACCATGTTATGCTCTGCTTGTCACGGATGGCCTTCGTTGCGGTGGCTGGCCTTGCATGCTGAAGCTCGAGGATCTGCGAGCACCTCCAAAGTTCATATCCGCCGTGTCGGGCTCCCCCGGTGCGTCTTCCGTGTCCATGAGGCCCGGGTGACCGTGGGGCAACTTCTGCGCGCCAAAACCATTGACTTTGAAAATGTTGGTTCGGCCGCCGTTTGTCGCCATTTGCAGCTGCTCATGGAGACGTGCAAGCTGATACTGCCTCTTGATTGGGTTTAGAAGCGGCTGTGGCACCACGGGTTGCGGGTTCCAATGCGCCAGCGCACTCATCACAGCGGCCGTCTCCTCGTCCGAGTCCACCGGCCCGGCGTTGGCCTCGTCTTCGTCTTCCAATGGGGCGTTGGCATCGAGAGCAGCCTCTGCGGAAACAGTGTTAGTTACTGAACTGGCTTTCCAGACGCCGTTGTGCACCACGTACTCTGCTGTTTAGCCTGGTTCTTCTTCTGATACGCTGCGAGGAGCATATCGTAAGGTAGAGACCTTCCCGCGACAGCACGTTTTGCTCCCATGCTGTGGCTCTTGCACGTGAGTGATCTCGCGCATGGTTGTCCATTGGGCAACAGGACACCGCATTGCCGTTCGACATCGACGGGACCTGCGCATCAGTTAGCACATGACGTATTGTCACGTCGACATGTCCGTGTCGCCCACCTTTTGGTTTGGGAGCTTTTGGCTTGGGCTCTTCCTTCTTTTTCTTTTGCTTGGGCCCTTTCTCGGCATCTCCGTCTGCCTTTCGCTTCTTGCCCTTGCCGGTATCTCCATCGGTCTTTTTGCCCGCGGCCTTCTTCGTAGTTTTGCTGCCAGTAGCCTT
Source organism: Colletotrichum incanum (assembly GCA_001625285.1). Lineage (NCBI taxonomy): Eukaryota > Fungi > Ascomycota > Sordariomycetes > Glomerellales > Glomerellaceae > Colletotrichum > Colletotrichum incanum. Next base: position 83,367 of record LFIW01000481.1, read on the forward strand.
CTTTTCGGCTCCGTCTTCATCACCATCGCTATCGTCTTCGCCTTTGCCGTCAGCATCTTCGTCTGCTTTCCTGGCTTCTTCTTCTCGCGCAGCCTCTTTGGCTCGCTCACGGGCTTCCCTCGCCTCTTTCTTGCGCTGAGCCTTCTCTTTCTTGAGTTTGAGACATTGTGCGATATGGGCCTTGGCAGCCGTCTTGAGAATACTCTTTTTGCAGTGCTTGCATTGCTGCAGATCGGGTGTGTCCTCTAGTGGTCGGCCGGTCGCGAAGGCTTCACGCGCGCTGTCATCGAGGGGGTTTACGACCGGTCCTGGGGAAGCGACAGAAATGGTTGGGGACTCGTCTTTTTTTGACTTCTTGTCTTCTGGTGTGACGGCACAACGGTCAGTCCACAGGAGGTCAGGAAGATACCGTTTACAGTTGACGGGGTCTCACCTTCAACAATACTTCCTTCTCTCCAATTTCCGGGCTTGTTATACTTCGGCGCAGGCTTCTTGAGCTTTATAGGACCATCAGGTTTGTTCTTGGGGTCCTTTTTCGATGCGACCTTGATTGTCTGCTCGTCATCTGGATGCGCATCCACAAAATTAGTAAATGCACACACGTAGTTAAATAAAGTAGGAGATGGGAGCGCATTACTTTTCTTGGAATCCGAAACGGTCGCCATCGTGCCTACGGTATATGACGTCCAGCGAATGATATAGTCTCGAACTTGAAGTTAAGTGCGATGGCAATGACGATGGCGATGGCGACGCCGATGCCGATGGTGATAGAGGGGTCTTCCAAGGGTGAGGCTCTGTGGCAAAGGATCGCTTCAGTGACGGGAGAACGCGCAGAGTGTCGAAGTCCGGCGGTTGATCTTGGCCGGAGGTGTCACTTCATGGCAGAAGGATTGTGTCGTGATTGGGGTATGTCATTAGAGATCGTTGATGATAATTTGCGATGCGCTGAGCCCTGGACGAGCGTGGCCGTCGAGTGTCGTCGCCTGTTGCCTTGGTCCGGCAGACGGAGGACCGTGACTGGAGTCACGCGTAGAAGATGCCGGTCTCCACAGCTGAAAGCCCATAGGTCCATCCACAAGACTTACCGTATATAGTCGTGATATAACCGCACTGCGCACTGTACCGATATCAGATTTGTTGCCTTTCAATACATAACAAATAAATCAAAATCCCCAGCATTGAAGTTGCCATTTAATCCAGCTCGATTAGGAACACAACGGCCTGCAAAATGCTGGAAGCTATTCTCAAGTCGATGTACAAGCTTATTTTCGTAAGTCACCAGTCATTCTGGTTGAATTTGAATAATGCATGCTTGTAAGTTGTTAAAAATTTGTTCGTTAAACCAGGTTGGTTGTGCCTCCATTGGTTTTGGCCGCCAAAATGCCTGTCCCAAAATGCTCCGTCCAGCCTGATTTTGATGCATCTCCAAAATATTGGAACAATGGTATCACCCAGCCATAAACCTAGCTGCTATTCCGATTCACCGGGTCTCGGACCCATAATGAAACCTCTCCGATCCAAACTCGTATGTCGAATGCGCCAGTTCCCATTGGTCTTCTTCTCCAGGATTTACCAGTCGTCTGCCAGAATTCCTGCTGCGCCGGACCTGAGTACCGTGTCTTCGTGCGCCCGCATAGCCTCCATCATGGATCGCGCATGTAGCATACCCATGTCACCCCAGATCGTCTGAATAACGCCCAAAGCCCACTCCCAATATTCTTTGGGGACTCCAGGAGCGCAACCCGCTACCTTCAAATGAAACAGCAACGCCGGCAGCCCTGCTGACCCAGCTCCGCCTCCCCCGGGGCTTTCAACTGTTATCTGCGCCGGCCCGTCGAGAGCCGGGTGTCGCCAGTGGGTTGGCGCGCTCACAAGAGTGTCTCTTGCCAGCCTTCGAATGTTCGCGAGGAAGCTGTCGCGTGCGGCTGCTGACACTAGCGATAGACTGGAAACTGGGTTTTTGTTCGCCAAGTCTAGCAGATTCTGGTTTACCAGAACTCGAGCCCATCGGTAGTAGTTCCAAATACGGGCCGTCCAAACGTCGTGATACTTGTGATATTCCCCTTCGAAAACCGCCTTTGGGGGGAGGTGAGTAGCATGAACGGCCTCATAAAGCCAGTCTCCCTCCAGTCGAGCCTCCCATGATGCCATGTCGGAGTCAAGATCGAGTAGTTGTTGCAGCACGTTGGCTGTTTTCGGTTTTCCGTCACTAATGACATGGCAGTGAATTATTGACGAGATTTCGACAAAGCGAGCGATCAGAACCGCCAGGTCTGTAGATGGTTGGTCGATAGGCAGTTGCAGTTGTGAGCCGTACGACACCCAATCATAAAATTCTGGAGGCATCGGCATGCCTGCAACATGGAGAGGTATAAACTACAGAATAAGCCAAGGCCAAGGAGCAAGAAGGGTACGACGTATCTCACCATTGAGTAGCAAAGCTGCAGCAATGCTCTAAAACCTGCAAAAGGCACGCTGGGCATCGGACACCAACTTCTCATCAAGGCCGCTCCTCCCATAACATGAGCGTTGACAGTCCCAGTGGAATGGTGAGTCCCTTTTACAACCTAGACAGCCAGTGGCTCAGGTTAGCTGACAGACGTAACAGCAACGGTGCCCACAAGTAGAGTAGAGGCCACGGGCAGACAGTAACCGACCTCGAACATGGCGAGCGCGATAACGGATCTCATCGTTACATCTATACTGGGAGTGTGTGGAGGCCGGATAAGCTTTCCGGTTTGTCGGAGTGCCGAGCCATACTTCTCTCGCGCAGTAGCCATCATTTCCATATTGCCAGTCAAGTTGTAAAGCCCGGCAAGTCCTACAGCGCACATGACATCCTGTACTGCTGGGTGCCATATCCAACCTTCCGTGGCCAGGTCTTGGCCCGATTTTGGTTCGTCCGGGTGTCCTATCAAATAGCGGTTGACGTAGAACTGCACGCCTTGCTCCTCTAGGGTTGGACCGATATGCAGAGTTGGCGGGCTCGACTCGCGATTTTCTTGCTTGACGACTGGTAGCACTACTGGGGATGTGGAGGCTGCCGAACGGCTGCTTGGCGAAGGAGATGAGGCAAAAGATGCGGCGTTTGACACCGGGGAGATGGCGGCTGCAGCGCCCGAGCTTGATGCAGTCCTCGTGCTGTTCGGCGTACTCTTTCGGCTATAAGCTGGAGAAGAAGCAGGCGGCGAGGGAGCATTAGATGCAGAAGCCTGGACGTGCCCATTTTCAGGGCCGTCAGACACACCCCATTGAGCATGAGCTTTCTTGATGACTTTGGTGCTTTCGTCGCGAAACATAAGTGAGAGTTGGTCTCGATAGCCAGGACACTTCTTGCCCACGCGGATGCATTGTGAGCATTCGGGTTTTACTTTATCGCACTACAGAAAACAACCATTGTCAACCAAGATTCAGCTTCAGCTCGTTCGTGGAGGGAAGAACTAGAAGAAGATACAGCGTTGTGTAGAGCAGCGGCGCCGTAATTTGCTTCAAGACAACGTGGAGCGACGAGTGGGCGTAACGGTACACACCTTGATACGACGGATTCGGCAGTTCTGGCAGCCCTGAGAGGCTTTGCCGCAATAGACCATTCTTGAAATGGGGCTTTAGAAGACGCAGCCCTATTATCCTTCAAGAAACCAGGACGTAGACCGATGATGGGAACTTAAGCTGCCTTTTGGGTGCGAACTACCAGTGGGCGATGCCGTTAAAGCGTACGGCCCATCACGAGACGTGAAGAGTAAGCAGATTGCCATGCGAGTCTCGAGTGCTCGACCCCGCGACAGGGTAACGGGTTAGACAGAGAACGTAGGAGAACCGTGGTTAGGAGGGACCGACGACTGAATGTTCCCGATGTGCCTGCGGTTGAGATGTGAGAAAAGGCGGACGAGTTGCGAGGGGTGACCGATTCGACGGGGGGCGAAATATGATGGGTGACGGCAGTTCACTGCGAGGTATCCGTAGTCGTCAGGGGGGGAGGTGCCGGCGTGCGGAGGAGATTTGCCAAGTTGAGGTTTTAGGAGCTGTCCCAGACTTGCGCGCGGGGGGGCTTTAACAAAAAGCAAAATGGCCGGACGGTAAGGAGAGCAAAGTTGAGTTCAGCGATTGAGTGAGAGGAGGGGGGCGCGGGCGTGGAAGCTCCCGTCGCGGATCCAAATGACACTAGGGCCGGGGTGGGACAAAGCAACTGAGTCGCTCAATGGGAGTGTGAGACAGGCTGGAGGGCCGATGGATAGAAGGATAGAAAGTGAGTCGTTTCTAGGGTTTGTAGAATGTTGGAATGTCTCGTTCCTGGTTTGGTCGACTCGTCTTGCATTTAGTTAGGCCGAGAAAGTGTTGTTGACGACAGTCCAAAGAAAATGTATGTTGTATGTATGGTAAGGCAAGGTACGAGAGGAAGGGGGTCGACAGGTGACAGAGGAGTGCCGGAAGGGACGCGTGCACTAGTTGTACAGTGCGTTACAAAACGAGACAGCACCTGTGCGCTTGAAGTGAAGTTGGCAAGGCAAGGCAAGAGACGCTCTTCCCTCAAGCCACGAGACCGGAGACGCACCAGACGTCAGAGTTTTGCCTTAGCATGCTAGACGCAGGAAGGTGCTGTAGCTGTGCGGTGAACGAAGCGCAGAGTATACGATAACACAGTGTGCTCTCCGAGGTATCTGTAGTTAGTTGACAATGGACACACCGCGACCCTTTCCCTCTTGCACACCTTAAGCAGACGTGGACGAATATGGGGACGGTGATGAGAAGGAGGGGCAGGAGGATGGGGACCTTGGAGACTGAACTTTCCCTACTATAGTACTTCCAGACGCAGCTCGGACTTGGGGAAGGCTCCGGGACAGTGCAGCGGGATCTGTCATTGAATCCCGCTCCAGTCTTCGCCCTTGTCACCTACCCTAGCTGCCTAGCGAGTACCCTCCCTACTTAGCGCCTGTGGTTTCCCATGCTTTGGGGCAAGCCCAGGGAAGCTGGCCTTATCAAACGCCCCATTATGCCGTACAAGGGGTTAATGAGGCATCCCATCCCGGCAAGACGTAGATATCCTCGAGGCAGGCAAAGATCTCCCCAGCTCCCCAGCTCTCCGGCTCCCCGAGAGTCCCTCATGCCAGGGCATCTTCCAGTGGGTGGTTCCGCAGGACCCTCGTAGCAGACATACACACACACACGCGCGCGTACGCAGCGATGAGGCCGTAGTGGTGGGGGAGACTGAGCCGGCGGCGTCGGCGTTGCGTCTTGTCACTCGGACACGGCGCCAGACTCTTGGGCACTTGCTTAACGTGTGTTTAAACGTGCCAAAACGTGGGCACGAGCCTTGCCTGTTTCTATGGTCCTATACCCGAAGCATATCGACGATGCCTATATACGGAATTGTGTGCGGTCACTAGGTAACTCGCACAACAAGGCCAAACAGGATCCTCCTTCCACTCTGCACATCCTATGGCATGTACATGTCAAGTACCTGCTCCTGGGGCTGTCCACTGCGCAGTGAAAACGTGCGTGCCCAACGGCAACTTCCTAGCGCATCTTTTCCGGCAAGAAAAGGCCCAATCACGACAGCTCCATCTGTTACATTACCAATGCCACTGTGACAAGAGTGGCAACCGTCACTTCTGTCACTGCCAGGACTCGTCGTTCATGTTTCGTACAAGAGACGCTCCCACCAATTGCCGTCATCGGTATGTGAACATACTCTCCCAGACGACATGTCGAGGCAAAGTGATAGTAGAGGAACTATGCTCGAGCTCACGACCGCCGTCGGTCACGTCTTCTTCCCTGGTAAGCCAGCCAGTATGTGTTTCGCTCGGGTGTCGAGGCTTACTTGCTCCGCGTCTTGACGTGCCGTGCATTGCATTGCACATATGCTTCAAACCTGTCATTGAGTATGGGTACAGTGCTCTGTGGTGTCGTGCATTGCGCAGTGCTGCCCCGGCAGCCCCTCCATAGAAAGATGGACCTTAGACAATCGTCTTGACCAAAACAACGTCCAGCTCCCTGTCGAGTTGACCGACCAGATTGTCGGACCCTCTGGACTCCCTGGGCCGCTGAGAAGAGTTCCAATCCGCGCCCATCGGGACGGCTGCAGCAGTGCAGCAGCGCCAGTGCCATATCTACCTAGTGTACGGGCTAGTACTGCAGCATGCATTATGCAGATGCAAGCATCACCACATCATCATCATCATCGTCATCACCATCGGCAGCATCATCAACAATGGCACAAACCAGGTACGGGATACACATCCGCCTCCTGTTTTGAGCCGCTGGCTGTCAATCCGACGGCATCGCACTCGCAGCTATGACCCCGGAGGCCCAGAGCCAGGGTTTGCCTAGACAAGGGAGGGATTACCGTTCCGGCGGCCGGGCCATCGAACTTCGCCCCGAGCCCCAATCAACGGAAATGCCCCGTCCCGATCCCAGCACCTGGCGGTTGTGGTACCCTACCCAAAGCTTCCGACTGTAACGATATCACCTGTGTCGTCTTCACGAGAGTCTTGCTAGAGTCAAGAACACACCCTGCTCACAATTGGGGGGGGGGGAGGTGGTTAATCCACAAACGGGCCTTGGCAGTGCAGGTGACACACAACTCCGTTTTGCTAGTGAGCATATAATTTCTTATGTCTTTAATATCTCTCTGCACGCTGCGGTCTAGATTGGTCCAGCACTTTGCCCAAGCCAGCACCGAAGCATACCAGTCCACGGCCTTCAGCTTCCTGGGCGATTGCACAATTGCCACGAATCATCCGCACTAGCACCAAACTTCTTGTCGCTCTCTGTAGCCTCACCAACGGCCGGGAAGAGAACACCATGGACGGTGCCGAATTTGGGCACCGCGGCCGTTGATGATTCCAAACTAGTCCCAGCTAAGAGCTCCTGATTGGCCGCGACTTACATACAAGACTGTCGCATTCGGGCAGCTGCTTCAGTCGGTCTTGCTCCTCGCCACACCAAACTCCTCGTCGGAGGTTTGAAGCCAAAGCCCCGTCAACTTTAACCATCACCGATGCCTGCCCAGAGATGACAACTCATAGGGACTCGCACCCTGCAAGGAGGCGGAGGAGTCGGGGATCGGCGTGCGGGCACCTTGTCGAGGCAAGGGACCAAGAAGACTGAAGCGAAATAACACCCCACGATCCTAGGGGTCTAGGGCTATCCCCTCCCGTTTGCAATTGTCATTTATCAGAGTTTACTAGTATCTATAAATTGTAGGCTAATACGGATATCCTATGGGGGCTCCCTCTTCGAAGCCGTCCCCCCTTCTCACCTCCTTTTTCTACTCAGAGTTCACTCAAACGTATTGTGATTGATACTTCATCTCATCCGTAAAGGACTGGTAGAGCCCATACAGAAGTTCGAAGACAGTCTTTCCGAGAGATTCTCCGAGCCAGGGGGACGACCCCGCCAGATGAGCGCACCGCCCGCACAGAGAGGTTGCGGTACCACCTCCCCCTGCAAAAATGGGCCCTGGTCATCCGAAGCATGTGAATGGATCCTCGGTGTAACTCGCGATCCAAACCCCCAAATCTCCCCGACTCGCAGCCGGTGAGGCAGACGTGGCGCTGTATCTCCTGCCCTCCTGTCCGACGAAGAACGAGGGACGATGTCCACCGAGCAGAATCACGACAGGATGATCGGCAATGTTTTGACGATTCACCGCAACGTATACACATCCGGCCAGAAGACAAGCTGTGGTTTGTGCACTTTTGAAGGAACGCGCCAAGTACGCGCGGATGTCGGACAACTCGAGTGCCAGAGTAGATCTACCAGTAAATTGCGGTTTTCCCGTATCTGTACTGCACAGGCAGTTGTCCGTAAGCGGCTGTTTACAGGCATGAGCTACGTCGCTATATCTAGGCCGGACCAGACCTTGTAAACTTCGTCTCTGATGGCCTCATGGCCGAGACTCCTCTGCCGACTTGTCAACCAAAGGTCGTCAAATACCGAAAAGGAAAGGCTTACCGGGTGGAAAGTCTTCCCGTAGTATGTTGGGACATACCACATAGAATCCTGAATCATGACATCCTCGCGAGCAAAATGCAGGGACGGATCGTCTCGCTTGGCCCTGGCCATGTAACACAGGGCCAGCAGGCCCCAGTCCCCCGATCTCTCAGCCGAGTCCAGGCAGATATCTGGATCGACGAGCGGCGACAGCGGCGAAATGGTGCGGCTGCGTCCAGCATCGATATGGACACCAGTGCTATTGGGGGCCGGCGTTGGGTCCGTCACATTTGGGTTGTTGTCCTTGCCTCCAACAAGAAAGAACCAAGTCTCGGTCCTGTTGTACGCAGGTTCCGTCACGTTGGGTTCGCAGAAACGGTGCCCGTCGAACTTGGCGTCATAATCGACAAATATAACCTTTGGAGTCGTGAACCTCGAGTTGACGGCGTCGATGGATCGCTTCAGCTTGTCGTTGACTGCCACCACCATGTCATTCATCCGCTGGCGGACATCCCTCTTAAGCTTCGGTCCTTGCCACCAGACACCCAGGGTGCAGTTGTCGCATTCGTCGGTCTCAACGCTGAAGAATCGAGCATACCCGGTAACAGTAACGAAAAACCATGGACGCTTCTCCCACTGGACCTTGTCCAGTATCTCCATGATAACCATGTCTAGTCGGTGCTCGAATTCGGAACTCTCGATCTGGTCGGCCACATACTGCAGAGCCGTCTCACACGTTCCGGAGTAGAAGCTGTAGAAACGGAAGATACAAGCGTTCATAACCCGGAAGAAACCAAGGTCATTTCCCCCGATAGAAAGAATGGCAAAGTCGGCACTGATGGATGTGTTGAATCTATCAATCTGGCTGCGCTCACCTCCAGACAGAACATTACCGGTAGTCGAACCGGTGCAAGATAGGAATTGGAAGGTTGCCGCGCTTGATCCCTGGCTTTCGGCGAGGTCGGTGAAGATCAGGACTGGGTGTGCATGGGAGCCAAGTCGACAGTCGTCTTCGATACCGTCAACACCGGTGCCGATGCCAGCACTATAAGAGTCACCAAAAGCAACAAAACCTGCGGCACGTTGCGAGTGTTGCTGACCGTTCGTATAAACATCTCGGAACGGGCTCGGCGTGAGCACTGCAAGATGCCTCATTAGACCACTACAGGGTTTCTTCCACGTTGTTCGGAGACATGCCTTTTTCTGGAGAGGCAAGAACCTGCTGGTCTTTAGGCCATCTACTGGATTCCGAGAATCCCTCGGATAAAACCACTGCTTCAGCCAGCAGAAAGAACCCGGAGAGAGCAGGCGGCAACAGCATCACTACCTCAAGGCTGGTATCAGGACGTTGCAAAGCGAAATATAGCAAATTCACGGCGCGCAAAAGCAAGATTGAAGCACCGCGTTTTGGTCCATCAACCGAGCCATTCAAGAGTACGACGCAGAGGCTGACGAAGTTGCAAATATGGCAAGATAAGACGTCCACGAATATGGACGCTTCTGAGAGCGCGTGCGGTAGACGTGCATGTCCTAGGGTACTGGACGGCGCAGTGTCAACGTGACCAACCGCGGCTTGCCTCACCCATCTCAGCATGGCGAAATCAAAGGTGTCAAACCAACTGCTTTCACGGATGGCTGCACGAGGGAGATTCCAGAGCAATGGCAGGTCCACCTCCGCCCAAGGCCATCAGAGCTGACCCACCATCCAAGCACGTACGTGTACCGTAGCTACTCATCAGATCCGACTTTGACTACTGCTCGCTTTAGCCTAAGGCAGCCTAGTGGCCACTTTCGTGCTAGGCTTATTATAGAAGGCGGTCAACAGAGCTGCCAGCAGCCAGCAGCCGGCCCGCCAGCCAGCCCGCCAGCCTTTTCTTCAATCGATTATCCCTCCACTAACCTCTAATCTACACAACTATCGCCAACCCACCGTTTT
>LFIW01000049.1:0-27094 GCA_001625285.1 Colletotrichum incanum
GAAATTGACAGTGCAGCCTTCACTAAGCCCTCGGAGATGTCGATGTTCTTTCGTTCGATGAGTTTCAAGTAGCTCAAGGCGCGGACCAGCGACACTTGACTATGTTGGTAGGGAGAGCGTGACAGGAGTTGCTTGAAGAGGGTCACAGCTAAGCTGCCGACGACCCACATTGTTAATGGAAGTCGTTGCCCAGCAAGCCACTTAAGTATTTTCGATCCTGATATCGCGTCCATGAGACTCGCCGCGTACATGACTCTCCGGTCCCGAACTTTGGTGAACATCTAAGAAGTTTCGTCTTCGATCACGACTTAATCATGTCAGGCGTGAGTTTGGGTTACCCCCGTGCTCCATGGGCCCTTGGCTAAGTATTGTTGGTTTACTTAAAAGCTGCCCTGGTTACCTATTAGGATCCACCTGTGGCGCCCTTTTTGACACCATTAGTGTCCTGCTGACATCTTTGTCCGCATCGTCCATGGAATTTCATAGGATGTCGCTGCCACAGTTCCATGGCTTCTGTGACCGGGAAGGTAACAGTGTCCGCTGGAGCCTGCAGCGTCTTGGGTGGCCTCTTTCTTGGCTGTGATGCTTGAGCTGTTGAAACCCTTTTTTATGTCGCGTCGCCAAGTAAGATAAAAACGTACCACAAACCGACAGAATTTGAGTTGAAGCAGACTTGGTGGCTTCTAAGCTGGCAATCTTCGACTGTCAGCCAGAGCCATGCCTTTTTAGTCCTTCCGATTAGTAGCGAGGATTAAGTCGTTGATAGATGGGTTCTTTCGATAGCATCAAAGTAGCCCAACCATCGTTGTTCTCCGCGTCGGGGAAGAATGGAAAGGCCGTCGCTGGTAAAGGATTACGTCGAACCTCCGGTTCGATATCAGCCTCGGTGGTGGAGGAAGTTTCATCAACAACTTGCATGTGGTATCAGAGATGACGCCGTTCTGTGTCGGTATTGCCTTTAGATTTGGCGTAAAGATCACGGCCATCTGGTCGGTGAAGTCCGTGAGATCCGGCAGTACGTTTGCTGGCGTGATGTACTCCGTGAGAGGCGACCTGGTCAACACGCCTGAAGGTGGATTTGGTCGCGTTCTATTGCAATGGAAACCATCCGTGAAATTGCAGGCATTAAACGGGCTTGATCTCTCGAATCACAATCCAGATCGTACAGCGGGCTCTACATCGGTTGGCTTTCGATATCCTCAATGTCTTCGGGAAGAGACTCGAATGTTTCTCCCCAAGCCTTGCTCAAAGGCAACCCAATATTCAATCTATTGCCAGGTGCAACTGGATTCTTTACTTCTGCTTCTATTGAACGACAGCGTACAAGAGTCTAGCCTGTAGCAGCATGGCCAGCGCTTTTGGGAAAAGTCAGTAATATCAAACCGAGGAAAGTCCAATGTCTCAAAATGGTCAGTTTCCACGAGCATATATCGCGCGCAAGCTGCAGCAGTAAACTAGATAGCTATATTGCATTTTTGAGTCCATTAACGATGTAGGACCAATATAGCTGTCAGCGGCTGGTCAATGATCAGTCGACCTACCGTGGACACCCTGGGTATCTAGTGAAGTTGAAACACATGTCTGTCTAACACTAGCTAGTGAGGTCTAGAATCCAGGTCAAATCTTAATATCCAGATGAATGAGGGCTCGTTAACCTGCCTTTCTCGGTGTACAATGAGTGTAGTAAATGTGGCAATGCAGTTTCGGGATACAGATAAGGACTGATAACACCGGGTGCAAAGAAGATGCTGAAGAAAACAAGGTTAACAAGACGGCCGTGGATATAGACAAGAGCCCCTATCTCCCCGATAGAAAAGGATGTTAGCCTTGGCCTAGTTCATAAGTTTGTCTTCTTTATCCTGGCTGAGAAAGCGGACTTTCCAGACTGGGCGACGGCTGGAAGTGGCAGTGTTGGCTTCGCTTGCGGTGTTCCGTAACCTGCCTTCAATCTCTGTTCCTACATATCTCGTCTGATTTCCAGAAGTTGAAAACTCCTTCAAACCGTAACAGTACATGCGTTGCCACAAATCGCAATTGAACCTACGTTCTATCGGCCAAAGAGCTTAGAAGCTTCATCTCAGGCGCGCTGGCGTAAAGTGAGCCAGTCACTATCCAGGTGTCCAAAAGGAGGAGTTGGCAAATTCAGTCAAACGGTTGCGACTTAAGCACCATAAAAGAGATAAGTTGTTGCGTATCATATACCACTAATTAATCAGCATTCCGTTTAACGAAATTACTGAATTGTAGAATCGTTGCGTAATGTAGGTTAAACAGGTAATTGGTTGAATAACAAGAGCGCGTTCCAGTGGGGTACTCTATATTTACCTTGGGTTCAGCCCACATTTAAGGAACACACCAGCCATACTTTTTGACTTCGGCAAATGGCTGTAAAAAGAAAATGGCCGTACGATAATGGCCAGCCGAATCAGAAAAGGCCTTCCAGACTGGCCACAATTCGCCGCCCAAAGCGGAGTAGTCTGGAAGTCCCCGAGCCAAAGAAACCCCGCATGACGAGGAAAAAAATTCCACAAACCCAGTTGGACGACGAACGCCAAAGAAAAGAAAATTATAAACGTTTGGCCCCGGACATAGCTCTGCTATCGAGAAATCTGGAGAGCTTTTTCAATCACGCGGAAAGCTTCATAAGTTTGACGCCAGGCATTCAACAAGAAATTCGCACAAGAGCTCGAGATCACACCGTCGACTGCAAAGTAGAACAGGTTATTATGTGTATCGTCGAGATTGCACAACACCTTCAACGTGAACATCTGGAAAATTTTGAGTGGAATCCCAAAGAACTAAAAGATCTCGTACTCGAGCCTCTGGAAAAATTGCAAGAGCATAAAAAAGGAGATTTGAATGGTGGGACCGTGTGCTTGAACCCACAAGATACCGCGGATTTCCTCTGTGGAAGCAACGAACTGAACGAGATTGCTATGAGAGCATGGAACACCCTGCTCGAATGGGGTTCAGATAAAGCAACTCCTGTTGACTCTGACCACAGTAGATGCGAGTGTTCCCCAGTGACGAAACTTAAGGCCGAGCTTGCATTAGAGGAGGGCTGTCCGAAGTTTTCCAACCATTCTACACGCATGTTAAACTTTCGTACTAGAGTCAGAAGGGTCCTCATTGATCATCTCGATACTGAAGCAGAAAAGAATCTTCGCACCTTTCCGCGTAAAACAAGGAGCGCTACAGAGCAGTATCAAAAAGTAACCGACATCGAAGATGTTGCCGCGAGCTTGCAGTTGATCGACGAAGACTTGAGGCACATGGAAGCTCAGCAACATGCCCTTGACGTTCATCAACATACTCTTGAACGTGGGCGTCAAACCATCGCCGAGAAACAGTCGCCAGAAATACCGGTGGAGGCAACGGTAACAAGGCGAATAGAAGGCCAACAAAAGTCAGATATAAATCCGTTGACAGTTAGACGGCCCAAACATCAACACACGATAACTGCATCAACCTTGCTGAATCACCACAACGATACTGATTCAATATCTCGCACAAATAGGCCGACCAATAGCCAAGAATCACACTCGGCAGCCACAACAGGGGCGAGTCACAATGTAGAGAAGCTGGACACATTTTTTGGAAAAGAGATGGAGACCAAAATGAACAACCTCCAGACTGCAATGATGAATGAGATCACGTCACGGATGGAAGATAAAGAGCGTGACTATATGTCAGAGAGAAAAGCTTACATTGAAAACATGATTAGCCAGGCGATGAAAGACCAGTATCAGGCCAACAAAAGTCATTCAGACCGTCTTTTGGCTATTGAAAATTACAAAAACGACGCCTATGCGACATTAGGCACAACCATAGAAAATCTTAAAACTAGTCTCGAGGGTCTTAGGGTCGACCACCGTTCTCTGGCCTCAAATATTGGAGAAATAAGGGAAAGCAAAAAGGAAATCGTTCACTCTGTTGAAGAACTTACAACCAGTTTACGACAAGTCGAAGAAAGGATGCATAATTCTATGGCCGGATTGCTTCATCAATCCACACCAGTAGAACTTCATCAACAGCACATAGGGGATACAGTTATAGAGATGAACCGTCAAGCTGTTGTACAAGACGTGTTGTCTGTTGTAGGGTCGATCCACGATGAAGTACGAAAAGAATTGACAGTGCAGAAAGACGAACTAGCCAGAATACGCAAGGAGACAGCCGAGATGATAGCAAATGCAATGAAAACAGATCTGGATAGACACATAGGGTTCGGAGTCATGACAGAGAAGAAAAAAAAACAGAATCGATGCCGAAATACGAGGTCTGATCCTTGCGGTCAAAGACAAGGAAGAAAAAGTCACAACAAGATTGGCAAGTGTGGAGGAAGAGAATAATGCTTCCAGGGGAAGACTCGATATGCACTCGAACGAATTTCGAAAACAACAAACCAACCTACAGGAATTACAGAGATCCATAGAAACAGTTTTGCAGACAAAGCCGGGATTATTGAACGATGAAAGACGCGAGTTCGAGAGTTACATCCGGGAGAGAGACGATTTCGTCAAAAAGAGTTATGGGCTGAACTTGAAGGCATAAAGAACAGACTGGAGGAAGTCATCACACCACAAGAAAGGAAAAACAGAGGCTATTAGTCATCGATTAGATTACCTCGAAACCGTAAAAGCGACCGACGACCATAATGCGAAGACCCAGCTAGATGAAATTCAGGCTTTAACACGCGTCTTGGAAACCACAACTGTGCAGAATACGAAACTCATAGAGAACTTAGAAAACAGCAAAGCCTCAACCTCGACCACAAGCGAACTGCAAGATCAGTTAAGCGGTCTCAAACTACTATGGCAAACAACGGAAGGGCTAGATAAGAAAGCCAAAGAGTTCCAAGCCACAGTTGAAGCCCAAAATAGACAAACTGAAATGCTAGAAGCCCAGTCAAGAACATACAAACTCGAAACAGACAGTAAGATAAAGAATCTGGAGAATAGGGCTGGACAATTGGGGGAAAATATCTTGACACGGCTGGCCAAACTTGAGAAAGTAAACCAGGCAACGTGGAAGACCGTAAACGCTCATCCGACCAGAACTCGACGACCGGCGGACGGATTGATTGCTTTGCAAAATTCTGATGCAGAACAATTTAAGTCATTTGCTCGAAAGGAAGGACTAGCTAAGGAGAGCGCCAAAGTAGACTCGTTCATAAAAGAAGCACAAGAATCTCTCGACGATGCGATCGCCAAGTGTCAACTGCCCTTAGATGAAACTCGAAATAAACTTCAAGGCCTTGAAAAAACGCTGAATGAAATATCTGATGCAGTCGAAGGTTTGGGAAACTTCAAACACGAAACCGTCCTACAGGCGACAAAAACAGAATCTCGACTAAACAACCTTGAAAATAGAACTTCGACCGTCGAGCAGAGCTTACAAAGCTGCAATACTATAAAGACACCGCGATTGAAAACTCTGGCAGATGAAGTCAAAGAGACTAACAGCCGCGTAATGCAGTTGGAAGGAACGTCAAAAGCCTCAACATCTAGAATAGACGAACTTCAAGTCCGATGGAAAGAGTTCCAGCAGCTTGGAAAACAACAACAAGATCTAGCTAGCAGTTTGACAGAGTTAGAAGCCACATTAACCAAACACGTAACACTTCAAACGATGCAAGACACGCTGGATAAAACATTGGAAGATGTAAGGAGAGACGTTGGAAGATTAGAACAAAGCACGAAAGCACAAGAGGGGGAGATTCTGGCCTTACAAAACAGCCTGCAAGGCGCAGAACTGACTGTCACACAGAAGTTCCAAAGCCAAGCGACAGCATTCGAGAAGCTTTCGAAAGGGCTATATTGGCAGATAGTACTGACGACATGCCGTGTCGCAGAAATTGCTAGCAACACCAAAACCTCCATGACTACGGCAGAAAATGTCCAAATTCAGTGTGAAAATCTGAACAGAAATATAATATCAAACCAACACACACCAAAATACGATAATGAAAGAGACTCTTCGTATATCCTGGAAGCAAGGCCCACGGAACTTAAGCAGTTGGAACAAAGAGCAAGTAGTCTAGATGACCAAAGGAAAAGCCAGGTAGCAACAGTTAAAGTCCAAAATTATGAGAAAAAAGGCTCTGGGAATCAGATCCAAACTTTGAGCAATGCTGAAGATGATCCCCCTGATGCTGGTCCAAGTGCAGTTCAACGCTCGGAAATCAAACGGGAGCCAGTAGATCAAAAGAGCATGCAAGAAAAAAGTCTAAATAGAAACGGAACTACACCAAAACGTCAAACGGAGAGTGTTGTGAAGCCACAAAAAAAGCTTGACGAGTTTCCGAGAGGCAAAGCTGAAGATAAAGACCATATCGACAAGATAAAAACAGAAATCAGAGCAGAATGGGCAACTGTAAAGAAAGATTTGCAGTCCCAGTTGGATGCCAAAATCAAAAGCTTAGGGATACTGGAGGACTATACCAAAGAGTTGAAGACCAAAGAACAAGATTCTGAGGGGAACCCCAAGACAACTGAAGCTGAAAAGCAAAGTTCCTGTCATTGCCGGGAGTCGAAGACAGAGGGCTGGCATCATAGTGGCAATACCAAGACACATGAGAGTGTTACAGATGAGTGTTTCGAGCTTCAAAATGACACAGCTTGGTTGTTCCAGCAGCTCAGAGCCAAAGACGCCAAGATTTCACGACTTATCGAGTATTTCGAGAATCAGCGATCAAACCACTTGACACAATGCAGGACTTACGCTGAACAGAAACGGGCGCAGACTGAGCTGCTCAAACACCAAATCGAGCAATTGAAGAAACAGTTGAATTATGCTACGGAGGAAATCCAACGTAGAGACAGATATATCGCCACCATATCAGAGGCTAAAAAAGCACACCATAGAAACGGTGGCTTCGTTTGGAATGGAGATAACCAAGAGGAAAAGGATACTGAGCCAGCTTTGACCAGGGAGACGATTGATCAAAATCCACGGCCTAAGGAACTGTGTTCTGCAGCCAACATCGTGAGAACTGGCCCTCCAGTGGAGGAAAACGCCGATGCTTCAGTTACGAATCGAGCGCGATCCAACAACAGAGACATATGGTGCACAGAAGAGAAACCAAAGAAATACAATTTACGAAAAAACCAGCGCATCAAAATCAGGAGCTAACTCGCTAGGTACTCCGCAGGATACATTATCACAAAACACGGCACAGCCAGTTCACTTGCATCCATTGAATAACCTTCCAGCAATCAATGAAGACGTTAAATACCTTCAACCGGGATTCGACCCCGGATCCCTTAAAATGCCAGAGCTAAGAAACATATTTGTACGCCACGACATAAAGTATGCCTCTGTTCTCTCTCTTTCGCTTGACAAAAGCAACCTACCAACGCTGGTACCGATGGCCAAGTCAAAAAATATTTGAATAGGTAGTCCGGTCAACTTCTGAATCATTTGCAGGACACGCAGCTGAACGATGCCCTTCACTCCGCCGCCATCGAGGGCCAGCACGCGACACCCCGCCGTTGGCGGCTTCACCCATAGTGATCCGAGCATCTCAACAGTAACCAAATCATAGTCCGAGTCCGTTTCGTCAAGCAGCTCGGACGTCTCACGCAGTGAAACGTTACAATATCACAGGATGTACAGAAATGGCAGCCTTGGCGCGTCAAAACATCGAATCATCAAGGGATTAATTAACCAACCATCTGAGCCATGTCTGTCACGAGCGGTTCAAGGTAGCCAGTCGTGTCACAGAGCAAGAGACGATCGTAACAATGTCAGTCCCACTTCACTTAGCCGCCTATATGTTAATAATAACAGTATTGCAATCGGTCATCAGGCCAACAGTGCTTTATGGCCGCCACACGCAGCAGGCACAATCAACCTCCTGCGGTAGGACTGCGAGCTCCCTTTCTAGACCCAAGCTCTTTGGACGGGGTGTATCGAACGCCTCTTTCTACGCGCTGGGGGCCTGACAAGCGGTTTCAACTGTGGATGGGATCTGCTGACAACCAGAGAGAATCAGGGAGAGTCTTAGACGATCAATTTCATCCACTAAAGTGGGCTGTGGCTAGCATGGAGATCAGTTCTTCTGAGACTTCGCCAACCCCCAAAGACTCTGTGATTCTAATGTGTCCCACGCCTTTTTGATGAGGAGCACAAGGATCTTGCAGCCTTGGGATGAATTGAGAATGCCTAGACGGTATTCAAAGGCTTTCACAACCTCAGTCACCATGCCTGACCTTGGAAGTAGACAGCTTTTTGCGTTCATTCGTTTGAAAAGCCGGTTTCGGTCTCTACGCTGCCTATTTCTCTGGCAAAATCTCCGTGATGTTGCTTTTGGCAAGTCTATCCGTCTCATCCAATACCTTGACCAATCGCGCCTTTGCGGCAATACACTCTTCATTGTCAAACCGAGCCTTGTCCATGTGCTCCAAAGCCACGCACACAACCGAGTCCATGAGGCGCAATACTAACGGACTACTAACTCCTACGTCGTAGAAGGCGGGCGTTTCGTTGACTTCTAGAAGCCATGCGTTGCCGTTTGTGTCGATGAGAAAATCGACGGCGAACAATTCGAAGCACTTGTTCACAGTTATGAACTTGTCCGCCATGGTGTGTGCAGCTGCACGGAACAACTCGGCCGTGATGCCGCAAATCTGGTCGAAGACACAGGTTTTCCAATCACCGGGAAGCAAGCCGTCGGGTAATCCCCCGAAGACTCTTATCGAATCCTTCTCGGTGAAGACGTTTTCATCTTGAAGTGCCGTGTTCGTCAAGGACGACTTGAGACTAGGATTCAACCAGGGGGGTTCATAATCCTCTCCAGCAAGAAGTGCAAGCATCTCCTTGAAGACGTAGACCTTGAGACGTCCCATGGACAGAGCATACGATCGGGCGTGCCATTTTCTATTCTCTAGAGGCGGAACCGAGACGATGTATCTCTGAGCCACGAACTCACGCATCTGGGTAGAAGGGACGCGCCCACCTTCTTTGAACACGTACCGCGGCTTTGTGCTCCTCTGGAAGCCACTGTCGGGTGGCTTGAAGGACATGGCGTCCGTGGTAGCGATCAAGCCACCCAAAGAGTCCGGGCCAGCGGTTGACGGAGTCGGCGAGTGCCCATTGAGTTTATGCTTTTCTGGCTCCGAAGCATGCTTAGTCATCGCTTCTTGATACTGAGCGTTCATCTCACTCTCGCCATCCTCGCTAACCTCATCCTTGGCAAGCTCGAGGTGGCTGGCGAGCTCTTCCATGGTGCTAAAGAGCCGGATTCCGGCCCCGCAGTCGACTAATGCAGGCTTCATGATCCACCATTCGCGCTCTGGCGCCGGCCTGTCCTTGTTCTCCTCGAGCGAGTAAAAAAGTGAGAGGTCGTCGGCGGCTATGAGCGCCTCGTCGACATACTCGGCGTAGTCAAGAGACAGGCGGATCGTAACGGGCACATGGTCCTTGAGAATGCTCTCTGGTCTCTTCGCCGTCCAGAGCTCCACAACCCGGGCCAGATAGTCCTTTCGGGCAAGGGCATCGCTATTGGGGTACGCATTGATTAATGCCATTTTTGCAGAGCTCATGACGGCGAAGTTCCGGTTCATATCCAAGCCGTCACAGAACTGAAAGACTTCGGAAGAGTCGGTTGGGAAGTCGTCAAAGTCATCGATGAACTTTGTCTCCGGGACGTGCTTTCGAACACACGACTTTATGTGTTCTGACAGCCAAGGGCAAGCGGGATGGATATACGCGTGCATGATGTTTAAACACACACAAGCCCGATTTGATTCGATTTCTCAAGTACAACGGGAGTCGAACTCATCCGCTGGAGAGAGTCTAGGAATAAATTGTATGAAGATGATGATAAAAGCTAGGGCTTTGTAATGTAACGTTCTGTAGGCTAACAACTTGATATTTCACGACTTTGTCGCTTGTTTATACGTGGATCCCCACTGTCCATCCAACTTGACGGTTGCGGCATCGATCATGAAGCTGGAGCGGCCAAAAAGCCTGCCAAGCGGAAGCGCGACCACCTATTACCTAAACTACACAGGCTATTTACTCTACTACTTTCCACCCTTTCAGATAGTACATGGTCAATCGATTCCATAACCGTAATCTATACCGGGATCATCCCGAGTAATCTCACCACCTGAACCAAAGTCTGGTCACGTTCCCTCTCGATGTTGACATCCTTAGAAATACCCAGGTACACATAGTTCAATGCAGGACTTCCAATTCAAGTAACGTCATTTCGTGCAAAAGTAATACATATGTTGCACATCCAATAGGAATCAGACTTTGTAGAGAAAATCTGGTGTGTTTCTTATTTGCTCATGGGAAAACCTGTTAGCGTCCTATGAAACTAATAAGTTCCGCACTACAGTCGGCTGTCGAATCTTAAGCGGTAAGGCCGACGACGGGCGGTCAAAACTCAACAATGTACTCCCACGTAAGAACATTGGGTTCTATCGTCTGACCAAAACTAGCCTAACCATGCTTTGAGGGACCTAGGATGGCACGCCGGGGAGGATATAGACCCTTGTTCAAGCCACGTACGAACAGGCTAGAATTGAATGTTATTACTTACCTTCGTCAGTATGGCGCCAGCAGCCTCTAATACAGACTCCCAATATCTGTTTGTACTTCACTGTTTGTAATTAAGTCACCCTATGCTTCCCGAATGGTAAATCTCTCTGACAACGCCGTTTACTAAGATATACGAATGACTTCCGTTGAAGTACACGTAGGTTTACTACCCGAGTGATATTTCCATAGGTTCAACGACGGTACTATTCATACAGTTAAAGAAACGATGGAGACAAAACAAATTTCTTTCGTGTATCGGCTTAACCGGACCTGGTGTAGCATATTCTTCTGCCACACGGGAACAAGCTGTCTTAATCTTTGATTGCCGTGGTGAAACACATGGCCCTGAAAGAAAGGCCAAGGTGCCACAGGGTTAACGATTACTAATGAAAGGGCACAACTGACATGAATAGTGAACTATATGGTAAGGGAGAATCCCTGGCAGACATCTACTTCGTCATTATAGCCCACTTCAGCGGTACATGCACAAGAGTGTGATATTATCTTAGAGGCCTTATTCCATGGAGTGTACTTAAATCCGAAGCAGTGAGTTTCAAAATAGTCAGATGAACACGCATACATATATATGTACTCCACACGCCTCTGACTCTGTATCTGTGTCTGCGTGCAATAAGTTCCCGATGAGTCTCGGAGCGTCAACCCCCCGAGGAGAGCCACTTGGCTCGGGATCATTTGGTACTGTGTTCAGGCTCAAAGACCTTCCTATCGCCCGGAAATACATACCTCTTCCCAGGTCTGGTGACGGCTTACCGCCTGAAGCCATAAGAGAAATTGCCTGTCTGCAGCGATTGAGAAAATACGCCCCGAGCGCTAGAAAC
This sequence comes from Colletotrichum incanum, assembly GCA_001625285.1. Taxonomy (NCBI): domain Eukaryota; kingdom Fungi; phylum Ascomycota; class Sordariomycetes; order Glomerellales; family Glomerellaceae; genus Colletotrichum; species Colletotrichum incanum. The sequence goes on from LFIW01000049.1 coordinate 11,391, forward strand.
AATTGCATTGAGATTCTCTACATCCAAATATCGAGGACGGACATAATGATTGACATGGAGCTAATGACTGGCGGAACTCTCGGCGAGCTTCTGGATAACTCGCAGCTAGGCCCCGCGCTTGCGCTGTCGTATTCTGTACAGATCCTGCGAGGTCTCCGGTTCTTTCACGACATCGGTATCGCTCATCGGGATCTCAAACCGAATAACATCTTGATCTCATCATCAAACTCTCTGAAGATAGCCGACTTTGGCCTTTCTCATGTCATGAGCGGCTGTGAACCGCGGACACCGCTGGTGTGTGGGCTTTATACAATATCCTACCGTGATCGTACTTGTCTAACACCATGCGCTAGGTATGCACGTTGTATTATAGACCGCCAGAACTCCTCCGAGCGAATGCGTTCCTAAAAGAGGCTCGTAGTCTGGCATACACATGCGCCATTGATAATTGGTCTGCCGGCTGCATCCTTCGAGAAATGATCATTGGGCAGGGCCCGGAGTTCCGACCGGCGAGGACGATTTATTCTTCCACTACTAGTCCGATCGAACAGCTGGACGCGATCATCAAGTACGCACTACGGGGCCCTCTTTCATGTGCTGGTGCTAATCATTCGTAGGAGGTTTTACCTATCCTCTGGTTTCATCAACGAGAAGCTTGCCATAAGCTTCTGTGACTCGGCCTTGAAGCTTCCCGAGATTACGGTTTCACCTCTATCACCTGTATGGGTAAATCAGATGCTGGGGGTCACGCGGGTAAAAGAGGTCGTGCCGGCTCGAATATTCATCGCTAACTGTCTCTTAGCTTCTGTTAATGCCGAACCCAGAGGTCCGTTGCACGGCAGAAGCGGCACTCAAGGTCCTCGAGCGACTAAAGCCAACTTGACGTGACTGGTTAGCATGGACGTGCTGAGACATTACAATGGAGAGCGGCATTGAGGAAACTCGTCTGGTCTAGCTCACCATTCGCCTCAAGGGTGGGATCGCTTTGCGGCGCATAGTTTGGACTTGGTCATGGGAGTCTCCCGCCCGCACAATGCTTTTATTGAAAACAGTGTAATTCTGCATGAAGGGCTCCTCGAAGGTCGAGTGATCATCGCAGACTGTCTGTTCTTCGGAGGTTTTCTCCATTCTGTTCCAGTTTTCCCATCGCTCATACTGCCCTCCAGAAAGACTGAATCTGTTACGGCTCAGACAGTGTACCCGAGTTGTAGAGAACGCTAGGCACCAGAAGGTGATTTGTTCCATCTGGATACGAAGAGAAAAGTAACAGATGTGGCTCGGAAAGCGCAGACTTAATTGACGATGTTGATAGGGATGGCGGTGTTGATGGTGGCTCAAATGCAGGGTGGTTGAGTTACTTAATGTAATTGACTGCATGCAGCAGGTGACTCATTCCATAAAGCACATACCCCGGTGGTCATAAGGAGCTTACAACATGTGTTCGCCTGTCACAAGTAGACCGGTTTAATGGTGTAATGATGAGCGGTTCTAATTCCGAAGCGACAAATTGAGAAACTGCGCCGGCGAAGAAAACGAAATTTGAGAAATCATAAGAGCTGAGAACGACGGTGTTCGGGTCGTGCAGAGCCCTGCCCCGTCGCAGACAACGCTGCGACAGTTGGCGACCTAGCCCGGGGCAGCTGTTTAAAGGAAGGCGAACCACCGGTTAAAACGTAGTAGGCAGCCAACATAAAACATCATCGGGCGGCTAGATATGTGGAAGGCAAGCAACAGTACCAGCATCAGAACAACCTCATCGCCATCTGGTGGAAAGACACTCAGAGGCACTCAGGGGCACTCAGAGAATCGTCAAGGGCGGTGAGCGCGAGAATAAGTAGACCTATACTTCATATCTTCCTTAATCCATTAGTAAACGACCACTCCAGTATCTAGACATGCAATCCAATTCTCTGGCTCCCCTCATACCGGCAATTGCACTCTTCCAAGACACGTAGATTGATGTATCCCATGCATTAATACTGCCATCTGCTGCTGCGCTGTGGTTGAAATGTCCAAAATGATCGAGGCAAGGCTCGTTACTCTCACTGGTTCGGGGTGTTGCTTTGCATGAACCGCCCACTGTTTTTGTCGAGGCCCTCGCTACATTTTCTTTTTGCCTTGCCTCCATTCGAGAATCAAATCGCTACCTATCCTTACAGTGAACAGTCGCCCGACTTCGCAACCCCCTAGCCATACCCGAATGACCTCATAGCGGCACTTCCGGTTACGCTGCCCTCAATGAATCACTTTGACGACAGAATGGGGCGGAAATTCCATTCCAATTGTTACTTCTTCTCGCCCTCTACAGACCCCAGTCATATTCGAAGCATCAATGTGAGCGCACCCGGTTCTTGCCACCCATCAGCCCCCAATGCGCTTATTTCGCGGGACCAGTATACACACGGCTTACCGAGCCGTTGTGTTAATGGGCAGATTGATTCCACGTATCCGCTCGACTATTCGGGCGTCTTTCGTAATGGATTCTGAGCGGGAGAGACGAAGGCGGCCGTTGCCGGTAGTCTCATCTATGAGCATGCCCCAGGAAGAGAACAAAGGGTGAAAAAAACGAATAGGCTCGAGCAGAAGTCTTCTGAGGTGGAACGCAATAGGTGTTTTTATCTTGCGCGTGAAAACTATACCGCACGGCTCTCACCTTTCTACATGTAGGGTATATTTCGCTGCGAGTTCCTAAGCATTGGGCTTATATGAGATGGATCGAAAGCCCCGGTTTCATGGACGCAGTCTGCTAGCTCAGCGCATCTCACAATGAAAATTGTTAGCTGGCAGTGCTTTCAAAGCCTGATTATACGTGATACATCGAGAGTGCAGGCTCGCTTTTAAATTGCCAACATCCTTTTGGTGGACTTGACTGGCGTGACTCAAAGTTGGGCTTGAGAGGTGCAGCCTCAAGCTGCCAGGATTTCAGTTTCTTCGTGTTATACAGAGTCGCATGCAGACATCGACATTCACCATCAACATGAACACGCATGTTTCCAAGACAACCCTAAGCAGCCATTGGTAGCTCGTTTCCTTAGCTTTACGGTGAGTATGTCTGGAAACCACCTGCTTTCTAAGTAATCTCCGTGTGCTTGGTGGCACCTGTTAGGTCAGCCGTAGGCCTATGGGCTGGGGAAGGACGCTGTGGTTGCGCGCCTGCCAATTGTTGAAATGGGGCAAATGTGAGGCAACGTGTTAGGCGACAGCTTGGCAGCCAGCAATATTGGGCATATTGGTCTATTGCCTACTAAGTAAGTGATATTTTTGTTGACACCTGTCTAACCTAAAACAAGAGACAGAACAAGGTTTCATGGCCATAATGCCTATATCCCTTATTGCAGTTGGGGAATCGAGCATGGGTTGAATGCATGACTCGGATATGCAATGTCCAGGTCTGACACCAAGTCTAAGTTGGGTCTATTTCTGACCACTGCCATGCAGTCGATCGGGTTTACTACATATTCATTGCCCGGCCGCCCAAAAAAATTAAGCAGTCGCTGTGCGGCCATACGAGCGTCTCTCTGTGATACTACTTGAGAAGAAATACCGAGATTCGCATCTGCATTCTTTGCTCCGTCATATTCATCATTATCTACCAGTCTGATACATGTAGGTCGTCCGCCTAAATCCCGATCTCTCCTGTTTCTAGGTGTTTTGGTCTTTTGTGCTTTTTTGTTGACTGGGGACATGTTCCGCCCCGTGTCTCTCAACTCCGGGTACCTTTTCTTGAGGCGGCACAATCTCATAGCTAAGGCTTGAGGTGTGGAAGCGTTTGATCTCCCATACCATTCTTCACATGTCTTTGAGATAGTTTTCCACGGCAACTTCGCTTTGTGAGCATCGATGACGAATTGACCTCAATCGTCTCAATCTGTATTTCCTGAAGCCAAGACGTCAAGTGAAAAGTCTCCAAAAGGATAGGGCTTCTCGGAAGACGGAACCGATGTCGGACCACTCAGGATAGGGAGTTCCCTTGAACTGTAGGCGTTTTAAGCGGTGCCGTTACAATTCTACTTTGAGCATAACTTGAACCTTCTGTCGACCTGTACTGGTTCTTATATTGCTTGTCTCCTGGCCCTCCCTTCAATAGAACGTCAAAGATATGCTGTCCGAGCCCAGCACATAATTTAGCATACATGTCCTTTAAAACAGAAGCGCTAGATTCATTGACACTATTGTCAGGTCCGCGACAACCAGGAATGATCTTATAATGGCCTGCTGGAACAACGTATCCATGCTTGTGGTAGCTAAGCCAGTTGAAGCAGAAATGGCAGGCTGGCTTACTGCAGCCTATATATTTATCGTCATCCACAAATGTGTACCGGTTCCTGCTAAACGTGTCGGCGATCTGTAGCTCGGCATGTATCCTCTTAATGATTGTGTTCCGCAATTACAAGCTTACACGTACGTTGTCCGTTCTGGATGGCAGGTCATACTCCACAAGGTTGTGCAAAGCCATCCTGTTTTGCAACGGATTTTGAGAAGCGGGGTCCTCGCAGATCCCCCGCACAATCTCGTACAGACTCAAAGCTACCTGATCCATTATTATCTTGCGGATGCGCGGCGCGTCGAGGATGCGCGGCGCGTCGACAAAGCGGGCTGAGAGCCGGAACCTTCATCATCCCCTTGACGACATACTGAGTAGCTGGTCGGGTCGCACCAAGACGTCCAGTAATGAAACTCTTTGCAGCACCCAGTTGCGGCGTCTCAATCGTATCTTTAGTGGATGTAGAAGAGGAAGAAGATCAAGATAAGGAGGGCAGATGGGTGCAAGGCACCTATTAGTCCCCCTAAGTTGTTGGTTACACTGCCTGTTAATCGTAGCATGTCGAGACGCCGCTCTGAGACGATTTGAAGAAAGCACTGCCGGTACTTCCTCGTCAAGATGCGCTTCGCAGCCAGCACGCTCAATAACATTGAATTGCATGGCGTCCACTTTTGTGCCGATCGTTTTATTGAGTCGGCCATCGGACCAACTGTTCTATCCCGGAAAAGGACTTTTGTTTGCTGCTGCTGCAGGGCCCCCTTGCTTGTTAGGTTATTCAAGACGGCTGTTGGGGCCAATCACTAGTTCCGTCTCGCAACCAAGTATCGAATCACATCATCTAGGTCGTCCCACAAGCCAAAGTCATCTAGGCACACCAACAAGACAGGAAACCCGATTTTTATCTGTTGATCGCGTTTCGAAGACGCATACTAACATAGCAGCAACAACAAGTGATGTTGGTGTCAAACAATGCGAGAGTGTGGATCATTTCCTGCACCTTGGAGACTTCGCCCTTGGATTCATCGGAACGTAATTTACAGCGTCAGTTTCTTGGCGGGACCGAGACAGGGTTCCCCTTATCATAACTGTTATATTGGCCGAGATGTGTGCGTCATATTCACTTTACACGACATGGTCCGCTAGCTCGTTAGATACACTGGTTCTAGGACCTCAACGAATCGATTTTGATCACTTGTAGCTGGAGAGAGAAGGTGTTAGGGCCTTTGTGAGAGTTGCCCATTGTAAAACGCGTACACTTGACGTTGCGGCCTTTGGGTCACAAAACAAGGTTTGGCAAAACTGGGATTGGAATCAGCCACACCCAGCAAGGTGGGGCCAACCACTCAGCCACAACGAGGGGCACATCTAACTTCACCTGGCCGCTAGCCACGCAGTTAGACTTCCCCATCTCTCTACCTACAACCAACAAACAATATCACCACTTTTGACGCGACCGTTGATATCACTCGAACGAGTATCCAACTGCCTGTGAACCAACAACTACATAGCTCGCTCGCACACTCAAACAGACCGGCCAAAGACCAGACCTTGTATCCTCACCCTTTTCTAGACTGCTCTCGAGCTAGATCGACCAATGTGCAGAAAAACAGGCGGTCAATCCTTGCCCATGCAAGGGCTGGCCCCTGCGTACAATGGTTAGATTTTGACCCGTAACGTAACCAAGATCAAGGCAGCTTGGCAGCATGACGAGAAGGTGAAAGAAAATGTGACGCATTCACACCACTCTACCACCATGTGTAAAAATCGGCAATCACCCGTGGTCAGGAAGGCAATCGCAGTGGCTGTTTCCGGTAAGAACAGCAATAAAAATATCCATTAATCTAATTGAGGTAATAGATAATTGTTTGTTTGAGTGGGAGATCCTTTACCGCCTGCATATCAAAGCGTATTTACATATGTTGAGGTAACTAGTCGTATGTGCTGATGAAATATCAAAACTTATCAAGCCATTAAGTCGGTTGTTATAAACGACCTTCCGCCTCTTGCGCGCAATACAGACAGATGTAACTAGTGACCCGAGCCCTAGGCAGCTAAAATCTTCCCACCGCAGGCGCCCGTGTCCCTTGCACTCATACAGAGTTTCCATGCTGGAACCTTCACGTACTAGAATGTTGGCTTGATGGGCAGAAAACACTCTGAAACAAAAGGGGTGGCGTTGCATGCCTGAAATGCCGTTAGTAAAGGGTGGGTTGACAGGAAATGACCATACCGGAGGTGGTTCATTCGACAAACCTACCTAAAGACCATCCTCTGCGATAAAAGTTGGTCAAAAGCTTCCCGGGGTAATATCGATACGTTTCCGCTTGGTCAAGCTGACTTATATAGCTGGTCTTTCATTTCACTTCTTAATACATCTCATCAATCCCGTTTGTTTAATATCTACTTTGGATAAACCAATGAAGGCACACGGAAGACTCAGTGCCTCCATATCATCATCTGTGGGGACCTCGTAAATGCTATCCTAGCTGCGGTTGGTCCTGGCTGCTTGCTTGTGAAACCAGGGTGAGTGAGTTGTTGTGGACAGATTCCTCCTGAACAGGATATTTATTCTCGTTCCAAACTATTATCGTACTTTCCTTCTTCATGATTGAAGTTAAAAAGTGAGGGTTAAAGCTGAGTGGCAAAACAGTTTCGCAGGTACTTTTTCAAAACTTGTGTTAACGACTGCTGGCATTCCAAAAGAATGAAGATTGGATCATAAGCTGACAACATAAGGGTTTTACAAGATCTAACTTATATAAATCCTTTTACGGTCCCAGTGTGATTCTTTGTTGGGTAATGTTTTACATAATTCATTGTTCGTTAGGTTTGACAGTTATTGTAGTTTTGGCCTCGCCAAATGATTTGTAACTAATTATTTATCAATGTGGGTAGCCGTAGAAGCTGCGTTACTTGAAGTCAAATTAACGTATTTAACCGTTATTCGTGATGTAACAGAATGATTATGGTTTTCTTATACAGGCCAAGAGATAACCAAACATTGTGTACCGTGTTACAGTTCTCTTAGTAGCTGTTTCATCACTCAATAATAATGACAGTTCCAAAAGTAGTTTAACAGTTTAAAATACGTCAAAAGCTTTTTCCTATTATGTGGTCTAGGTTAACAATCATTGTGACATAACTAAATAAAGTTACATTATCTAGGCGCCCTATTGAACGAGCTTATCATACGCTTGACTACAGTATAATGCATTACATTTATACATAAGCTAACGGTATCGCTGAGGTCGGCCTAAGAAAAATGAACTGCCTTTGGTTTACCTTCCTTACAGTCTTTCAAGCTTGTGTAGTTTTGGGACTCACAAGAGTGACAATCAATGTCAGATCCATGTTGGTTAAACAATGGGAATTTCCAGGAGACACTTTAAACAAGGCTGTTTCAAAATGCTGTCAAGATGTTGCACAGCTTAACGCAGAAGTCCTAAGATTGCAACTCATGCTGGATAAGGTGGAAAAATCGGCACAACGATGCCACAATCCGAGGGCATCACAACTCAAACAGCAGGCTCGGCCACGGACTCGGTCTCAGCTTAAGAAAAAGTAGGTCTGTAACAGCGCATCACTTTTGTTATTTCTCGGGTCTTTAACCGTTTGTTGAGCTTTTCAAGACCTATCCCATCAACTCTTGACTCGATTCATTTCTGTTACAGACGGGGTAGAGCGAGTAAGATTCATTGCTCGGAAATGCCTGTAACGTTCTTCCCATTTGTACAATTATATAGCAGGGGAACGGGAATACAGGCGATCACGGTCTCTTTTTTTCACGCTGTCAAGCTCTTGGTCTTTAACAGTCAGCTTGACGTTGGTTAAGCATATGACTATTGCGGCCCGGTTCTCGTTGTAGATAGATTTCGTCTCTGCTCAGTCTGAGAGATAGTCACATACAAGATAATAGATCTTGTCTCTTACAGGCTGGTATTACACGTCTGCCTATGTTGCTATTTTTTGTACCGCCGTGAAATATATTGATTTAACCAGATGGTCGTCCATGACGTACAACTAAAAATAAAGTGGAAAACATGGTGTATTAAGACAACTTTTGACAAGGAGATATCGTGGATTTGAAGGCCAACAGGTCATCCCAACTCAATACTCTACAGCCAAACAAGATCTGATTCCTATTAAAAACTTACGCATCACACAAAGAATCCGTATAGGCAGATGACCGTCCCTCCTGCACTTGATCGAGCATTTCATATTTCTTGACTGCGTAGAACTATCCTCAGCGTCGCCAGCCCCAATTCGAGCCCATCGGATTTCTGCGATGTTGGCGAACTTCATTTTCGAGTTTATTGTGGCTGTCTTGCGATTCCTTTGCGTTGCCTTCCTGAGTTGCTTTTGTAATTGCCCAATATATTGCAAGGCAACAGTCAGCTGCCATTCCAGCTTTTCCCAGTCCTTTGAAACCCCGACTACACAGTATACGCTGCATGTTGTCATCATCAGCAAGCTTGCTGAATAACCCCAGTTGACCCTGCAGATCAGCAGCCTTCCTAGGCATTGACCGTACGACAGCAGAAGTTACAAACCCCAGCTTTCATCAGCCTGCGCACTCTGGACGGCCTAGTCAGATGCAGACTGCCATTCTCGGGCCCTATCTGTCTGTTCAGCTGTTGTTAATGGGGCCTGAAGGGGCAGATAGTATTCACTAAAGCCATCATTCAAACGCACCCTTTTTTCTCCATTTCAGATGAATGCCTAACTATCAAGTAATATGAACATCCTCAAGACAACTTTTTGAGGAAAACACCAGAATTGAGACATACACATTAGCGCGTTGCCCAGTCAGTCTTTAGGCCAAAAGAAAGAGGCTGCTATCAGAAGGAGTGCCTGGATGTCTTTATGAATCATAACGTTGAAAATGGCTGGAAAGCAACTAGGATGTGTTTTGTCAGCACGAGTGATAGTCTGACCTGAAGGGCTCGGAAGGTAAAGCTCTCTTGTCAATATCGCACTTGACTAGTTAGATCAAGAATTCGGATGGTTATCAGGAAGCCATTTTAAGCTTGGTCACCAAGCCTTAGTGTTGGGACTACCAATGATGGTTCAGGCTACCTAAATGCTGATCCAACGACACCAGTTTATGTTCTCATTGAAGCCTTGTGTCAGTAGTGACTATTCTGTCTAACGTCAGTCATCCACTTTTCGGTCACCCCCCGATTGTTACGACCCAAGATCTGTTTGTCGAAGTAATCACCTGGAAAGACCCCTCGTACGGAATAGGGGACGAAGGCAGATTGATTGATTGATTGATCTTAAACGTATTAGGCAGATGTCGCTTTTGGCCGCAGCATGTCCTCTGCAGTCCTCCAGCCTCTGGATGTCTCAGTCTTTGGCCCATTAAAACAGGCCTATCGGAAAGGGGGTTGGATCTATGGATGACTGGGTCAGCGATTCAACAGTGGCTGGCAAAAGGGCATTTCTAGGCTGCTATTTTAACGTACGGATAGCAGCAATAACAGCCCAGAATATCCAAAGTGGTTAGAAATGGACTGGACTATGGCCAGTATCCGTACGTCGCCCTCTATCTAACTCCCTAGTATCTAGGGCATCATCCAGCCAGCAGAGCAGTCAGCAGAGCAGTCAGCAGAGCAGTCAGCAGAGCAGTCAGCAGAGCAGCCAGCAGTGGGATGAAGCAGTATCTATAGTCCCATGGTCAACTCCTCATCGATCTGCTGATCTTCAGCGCCAGTTACGGCTGTTTAGTCAGCTAGGCAGTGATGCCCATAATATCCATACACGACGTCACCTATTTAGAAAGGTCCAGAAAGGGTATGATAAGCAGGCAACTAGACTGGGAGTCCTGGAGCAACAAGTCAAGGCACTACAGGCCCAGATAGAGGATAATCAGCAACATCGCAGTAGGGAAAAGGTACCTATGTCGCCTAACACCACATTCGCCAATACAGAGCAAACCCGACGGTTGCAAAACGGCGAGATGGTCAGGGATGAATCCAGCGTATCTGAAAATCCTAGTGGGGCAGAGAGCTGTATCTGGGTAGGTGGTAGAGTTGAGGAATAATTGGCGATAGTGGTGGTGATGGTGGTGATGATGGTGGTTCAAAATTAGGGGTGGTGTTGGAATAGCAACATTTGGCATGGCCGTACGCACTTAAATACCCGACGGACAGTGAGGTTGTTCAGATATGTTGTGAGTCAGGTAAGGTTATGGCATAACATCGGGAGAATAAGGTTTTCTGGGCATCGTGAGTATAAGTGTCCAGAACCTCTTACTCTCCTAGAATCTTAGACCTAGACAGAGCAAGAAGAAGAATACAACCCCATTGCAACCGCAAACCCCGTACGTACGTACAGAGCCCATTCAACAGGTGGTTCAAATGCGGGGTGGGTGGGTTATCGGAAGGATGTTCTGCCCCGTGTCTGTGTCGCCCATCTGGCTTGCCACATCTTGTTTGCCTCTTGGTATGTCCATGTCTTGAGCGTTGATCTGAGTGCGTACAGGTGCTGCGGCGAGTTCGCCTTGGCACCTGTTTCGCCGTTCTGTCTCCAACCGGTGGCTTCTTTGGCAGCCGTGTCGGCGTCTTCGTTGCCCTGGATCCCCGTGTGGGCAGGTACCCATCGGATCTCCGTTTTGAGTCCTTATTCTTAGAGTTTCTGTGTCTTTTCTGTGATCGTCTGGAGCAAGTAAGAGCCTGAGTTGCCTTTTGGCCTGGCTGATTATCTGATGGCTGCTTGGTTGTCGGTATAGATCATGACTTTGCTTCTGTTGTTTCCCTTCTTTTTGTCCTCTTCGGCTATCTCGAGAGCGAGGATGACGCCTTGCAGCCCTCCCCCGTACACCGTCAATGTGGTGGTGGGTCCCATGTATGAGTTACGGGTCTGGTTTGTAGTCGTACATACCGCCGCCGCTCCTATTTGGCCGTTGATACCGCTCCCATCTGTATATACGTGCATAGCTTCGGTCTCGCGGTCGATGCTTTTCTGGTGCTCTTTCCTGGCAGTTTCCGCGGTTTCAGCGATGAACACGTGGGGTCCCTGCCACCACGGAGGGGTGACGAAGGGGGCGATGGGCTCGCGTTGTCTTGTGTTGTCGCCTTGCCTGTTGCGTAGTTCTCGTTCGATCGTTTGTCGAGGTCTTGTTTTCTTCTCTTTCTTTCTTCTCCTTCTGTTCCAGACGCTTTCGCCTTCTTCTTGTCCTATCAAGCCCAGTCTGTTGATTGCGTCGATGTTGTGCTCCCATATGCGTTGCTCCACTGGGAGTAGGTACATTTCCACCTCGAGTGCCGGGGAGGATGTGGCTCTGAAAGCAGACCATGCTGAGCAGGCTTACATCATTTGCGGTATCGCTACACCCTGGTAGATAGTTCTCATTTCTTTCGTTCTCACTCCCCAGGTGGAGTTCCCTGGGCTACTGATGGCTGTGATGGTCTTTGAGACTTTACGTTCTGTTTCGTCGATGTGTTGTTTCCACCTAAGGGCAGTATCCATGGTTAGGCCGAGATATTTGCATGTTAGCTCGGGTTTTATTTCGCACCATTTGCTCAGCAGAGGGGTAGTGATGTTGATTCTTGACTTTGCTCTTGTGAAGTGAACGAGCTGAAACTTTTCGGGTGCGAAGACTGATGCCTGGGTTGTTGCCCAGCTTTCCGCTTCTTCTAGCGCCCTTGGAGTTTGCGGCAGGTTTCTTCTGTTGTGTCTGCCCTGGCAAGGATGGCCACGTCGTCGATAAAACCCGTGGCGAGCGTTTCCTGGTCCTGACTGCATCTTTCTGGGAGGTCTGCGTTATAGAATGGGTAGAGAATTGGCGATAGGGGAGAGCCTTGCGGTATGCCAGTGGTCAGCGTGTAGGGCTCGGACTGGTATCCGTCGGCGTGGATTTGTGTTTGTCTATTTCCCAGGAAGCTGGTGGTCCATCGGATTATTTTCTCGTCGACCCGTCTCTTCCTGAGCTTATGGAGGAGTCTTCGGTGTGATGCGTTGCCGAACGCCCCTGACACGTCGAGAAGGAGCAGGCTAGCGACCTCTCCCTGCCCCCTGTTCCATGCTTCGTAAATTTTGTCGATGATAAGGTGCATTGCATGTTCTGTCGATCTTTGTCTCCTCCCGCCCATGTGTTTCTCTGGCAGTAGTTGGTGTGTTTCGGCCATGTAGTTCAGCCTTTCCGTTATAATCGCATCCATGACCTTTCCAACAGTGTTAAGCAATGCTATTGGTCTATATGCTTTGGGTGTTGTGTAGTTGCCTTTACCCGGTTTTCGCAGTACGACTGTTGTAGATTTCCTGAAGTGTTGTGGACAGTATCCGAGCTGAAGGCTCTGGTTGAATGTTCTGACTAGGTGTGGGCTGATCCATGGCTTGGCTAGTTGTAACGCTTTGTTCGTGATTCCGTCGGGACCAGGTGCCTTAAGCGGTGCCGCTTTTTGTGTAGCTTCCTCTACTTCAGGTACTGATATAGGTGGGAGTATGAGTTGTTCTTCGTATGTTGCGTTTTCTATGTCTTTGAGGTTGGCCTCTGGGGGTGCTGGGAAGAATGTTCTCCAGAAGAGTTCAGTTTTCTCTTCCCGTGTGGTAGCTGTCTGAGAAGTACTGGGGTTTATTATCTCTGGCGTGACATTTGGCGTCTGGTTCTGTCTGTTTCGGGCCCATTTGACAATCCTCCGGAGTGATTCTGGTGATTCCGCTGCTTTTTCTACTGCTTCGCGGTGTGTCTTCTGTAGTGTCTTCCTGATTATCTTGCCTTTCTTGTTTCGTGATGTAAGATACTCTCGCCAGCTTTGTTCAGTGTGCTATAAGGTATATTGTCGACGTACTTGCTTGGTTTCGGCGAGGACTTCTGCGCACTCTTCATTCCAGCCTGGCCTTGTCTTAGGGGAGCAGGTTTTCATTGGTACCCCTTTGTCAATGGCTGTGGTGATGGTTTTGACAATCTCCTGGACGTATCTGTCTAATGCTGCTTTTGTTCTTGGCCTCCTCAGAGAATTAATGCTCCGTTTGATGGCTTTTGTGAAGATGGTTTCGTCTATTGCCTTCCAATTTCTCTTCTTTTCTTGTTGTAGTTGTGTAACTGTCAGGTCCAGTGATGTTGCGATAGGGAGGTGGTCTGAGTCATGGTTTGCGTCGTCATCTATTCCACATTTGATAAGTTTGTCCACTAGCCCGGCCGTGAAGAGGCATAGGTCTATTGTTGACCGACCATCCCCTTCCATGTATGCGATTGTGCCCGCGGGTAGTTAGTTGACGAGGTCAAAGTCATCCATGAGTTCTATCAGTTCTCTCGCTTCGGCATCTGGTGCTCTAATATCGCTTCCTCCCCATAGCTCGTGATGAAGATTAAAATACCCTACCGCTATTTGTTCGGTGTGCTGGTGGGTTTCCAGTATTTCCCGTAGTTATTGTAGAGGTCGCATCCTGCCGCTTTCCTGGATTTGCGGGTTGTAAGTCAACCTACCCACTTTTCGACACCCCAAAAATGCCTCATCCCAGCCACCAACCTCCCACTTCCAACTATCACAACATTTACAGTCATCATCCAAATAACTTCAATTCTTCCACATACTTTCCTTAGGGCTTAATGGTCCAGTATACCGAGGATGAGATCAACCTAGCGCTGGAAGCTATTGGTAATGGCCAGAGTGTAGAGAAGGCAGCCTACGAGTACGGCATCCCAAGGACTACCCTCCAGTCAAGACTTTATGGCAGCCAGCGAAGGGCAGCAGCTTTCGCTGACTTACAGAGGCTCTCTGTTAGTCAGGAGGCTAAGTTGGCCAGCTGGGTGCAAATCCAGGCTGACCTCGGGCTTGCGCCAACGCACCAGCAAATAAGGGAGTTTGCCCAGCGCATCCTTAATGCTATGGGAGATACCCAGCCTCTAGGAAAGAGATGGGTAAATGCCTTCATACGAAGGAACCCATCTATCAAGGTCCAGAGAAGTCGATCAATTGATTCCAGACGCGTTAATGGGGCATCTGCTGAGGTTATCAGGGACTGGTTTAAGTATCTCGCTATCCCAAAACCAGCCAACAGATATAACATGGATGAGACTGGTATCCTTGAGGGCAAGGGATCTAATGGGCTGGTGCTAGGCAGGGCTGAGACGAAGTCTGTACGCAAAAAGCAGCCTGGATCGCGAGCCTGGGTATCTATCATTGAGTGTATATCAGCTGAGGGCATTCCACTCCATCCCCTTGTTATATATAAGGGCAAGACAGTCCAGCAGCAGTGGTTCCCCCTGGATCTCAGCCCGTATGATGGATGGGAGTTTGCAGCAACAGAGAATGGATGGACTACTGATGAGACTCCTGTCACGTGGCTGAAAAGGGTCTTCCTCCCTCAGACTGCTGCCCCTGGCCAGTCTGGTCAGGCCAGACTGCTGATCCTGAATGGGCATGAGAGCCATACAACGACGGAATTTATATAGAAGTGCTATATTAATAACGTCTATGTGTTATTCTTACCTCCACACACCTCACATGTCCTCCAGCCACTTGATCAGTCAGTCTTCAGCCCAGTTAAGTCAGCCTATAGAAAGGAGCTTGGATACCTTAGCCAGTGAAATAATTTAACTATTATAGGCAAAAGGAACTTTATTTTCTGCTATCAGAAAGCACGCCTGGCTGGGCTGACGGCCTAGAACATTACGAGTGACTGGAAGTATACTGGACTATGGCCTGTCGCTATAGCTAAGCCTCTCATAAGCTCCCTGCTGCTGCCCGCATCTAATCAACAATCAACACCACTTAATAAGACTTCCCAGAGTATCCAGGGTATCCAAGATGCCCAGCGTATAGATAGATAGGCGTCTGCTTTATCTGCAGTCCTATGGTCAACGCCCAGAAAAGCCAGAGAGCTGGATAGTCAACTGCACTTATTCAGCAAGCTGGATCAAAGTATCGTCACGCAACGCCAGCTATTCAGAAAGGTCAAAAAAGGCTTGCAAGAACACTCCTTTTAATTAGCTACTGCCCAGCACGAAATCCAGCTCCTCCAGGCCCAAGTCAACAACAGTACAAAAAAGAAGAAAAAGGCTGTTAAAGTCGACCCTAATACCAAGTTCGCTACCATCAGCGATATCCGGCAATCCCAGATTAACGGTGGCGAAGTTAAGGTTGACACAGCTGAATCCAGCGCATCCGATTACCCTAGTAAGGCAGAAAGCTGTATTATAGTTGCAAGTAGGTTAGTCGATAGTCAATTGAAATAGGTGGTTGTCTTGAGATAGCTTCATTTTTGGGGTGCCGAAATGTTACGGTCAGATATCCGACAGTGGTGTTTTCTGCTAACAGGTAGCTGAGGTCGATACTCAATAAACAGTAACTAGGTCTTGTTGGCTTTGTTGTTAATCTTGCTGGTCTGATGGGCACACGGTGATCAGTCGTATTGTCAGACCTGGACATTGCATATCCGAGTCATGCATACAACCCATGCTCGATTCCCTATTGCAATAAGGGATATAGGCATT
>LFIW01000485.1:0-11608 GCA_001625285.1 Colletotrichum incanum
ATTTTACGTCGTAAAGTTAATCTTAAAGTTCTAAGATTAAAGGTAAGGGGTAGTAGTTCTTAATAGTAATATCGTTAAGTTATCGGTAGTTAACGTAGAGTTATAGTTTGCTATTCTTCTTTAGTATAAACAAGATTAGGTATCCCGCTAGAGATATAGATAGTTAGATATAACCTTTTTAAAGGTTCTTAGCGAGGTACTTATTAAGTGCCTCCCGCTCTGTTTTGTTTAGTCTATATATCTTATAGAACTTTAGGTGTTCGCCTTCTTTAAGCGGTATCTCGTGGTTATACAAGCTATACTCTAGTAAGCCTGTTTCTAATTCTTTAGCAAACAGCTTTTAATACCTACGGTATTCTTCTAGGATTAAGGAGAGTCGCTCTTACTCTTACTAATCGTTAATAAAGGACTTAAATCGCTTATCTTTTATAAGTTCGACCTTTCTAATATAAGCAATATACCTTAGTCGCTTAGATCTACTTAGGGGTTATAGCGTGTAACGCTTCCTTATAGCTAGATTGTCTTTCTATTAAAGTTAGCCTGTTCTCTAATTTATTATTAGGTTATGCTTTTATAACTATAGGATTCCTAAGATAACGTCGTTATTTCCTATTTCTATTATATTAAAAATAAGTTATTCTTAACGGTTATAGATAATCATAGGGAGTTACGCTGTCTCTAATTTAATAGTGCCTCTACCGTACTTAACTCTTTTTCCTTTAACGGTTTGTAGTTAGTATGTTTGTCTCTTTCTTCTCTATAGTATCCTTTGTTAGTTTACCTATCGTGGTAACATAAAGTTTCCTTATGCTCTAGAATTAATTATTACGATTATAGGCCGGTTATTTATTCTTACTTTAATTAGTAAGTGCTTATTATTACTTATGTCTGTTAAGCAGAGGAATTTTTCCTCTCTTGCCTCCTGTAACACCTCTATAGTTAGCGTCTGTTGTTTTTTAACTGTTCGCAACTTACAATCTTAAGTCTTAGTGGGCTAGGTCTGTCCTTAACCTTTCCTTACTTCTTAAGTTCCTGTTTCCTATACCTCTAAGCCTCTGCCTTAGGTACGTAGTGTAATCTGTATTTATCTGTTTAGTAATCCTCCTAGTAAGTAATTGTCTTATTAAGGCACTTTATAGGGTACGCTAGGCTAGGCGTAAACGTCGTAACGTTCTGCTCGTCTAGGCTTCTAAATTCCTATAGTGCTAACTGGCTGTCTAGGTAGACTTCCGGGATAGCGTCGGTGCTATATCTTCTTAGAAAGAACTGGTGTTCGTACTTCTGTGCTATGTAGTCGATACAGTAGTCTTAAATGCATTCTGCCTAGAATATCGTTCGGTGTAAATAATGTTCGGGGTTCAGAATCGTATGGTCTCTAAGTCGTAGAGGAGTAGTAGACTGTATAGCGGCTTAATGTATGCGTAGTCCGTACAGTTTAATCTATTAATTATCTTAATTAGGGTAGACAGTCTTCCTTATAATTCTTTAGGGAATGTCGTCTTCTTCTTTATCTTTACTAGAGGTGTCGTTAATGCTTAGGGTCCTCTAAAGCGTCCTTTAGGGTTCTATAATAGCATTTAAGCTAGTAGCCTCTGCGGCATAGGATAAGGTGTCGTAGTACTAGTAGTTATTAGCTACTTACTATAGCTGCCTCTAGTACTATAGTAGAATCTTAATAGCAGTTCTGGTAGTGTCTGTAATAGATAATTTAGGGTATACCGTAGAAGGTGTATACGCTTAGTACTCCTAGATTTATAGTATCTTATTAAGTTATTCTTAGGCCTTTCTAGCTATCTTTTATTTAGGGGTCCTTCTGCCTACTACTAGGGTCTTAACCGCTTGTCCTTATTCTTTCCCTAGTTCCTTCTAGAGCTTGTCCTTAAGCTTCCTTAGCTTTTAGAGGTCGTTTTAAGCGTTTAGGCGTTATCTAATACGTTAAATTACTACGTAAAGAGTTCGGCTTAACTTAGGCTTCTCTAGTAATCGTTAGATCCTAAGGATGCACGCACTCTGTAAGTTACAGATACATCGTAGATTGTGTTCGTCTACGTTAATAGGTCTATAGGTTCTTTAGTTCGTCTAAGTTATCTTGTGGTTTTGTTCTAGGGTGCGTCGCTAGGGTCTCTAGGTTCTTAGTTCTTTAATCTTAATTAAGTTATATACGTCCCTAAGGTCTGGGATCGTAATCTGTTTGTAGCCTGCAGTAAGGGTCTTCTTAGATAGTTCTTTAGGGTACTAGCCTGCTTGTTCCTTACTGTCTTAGTACGTAGCATAGTTATTATCGTAGCAGGCGGTCTAAGTAAGTTATGCGTGTAGGGTCTTCTATGTTATACTAAGATTTTTAGCTTTCTTAGGTACTGGACGGAATCCTTCCTTCTTAGGACTCTTACATTTATAGGCATAATGTCCTATTTTATTGCAGTTATAGCACTTATCGTTCTTAGTGTATTGCCTCTAAGGGCGTTCCTTCTAGGTAGCACTTAGGTCTATAGGTCCGCTGTAGTAACCGTAGGCGGTACTCTAGCTTCTCTGTTAGTAGTTTCTTTTATTGTTAAACTGTGTCGTCTTAGGTCCCTAAGGGATGTATTTCTTAGCTGAGTTAGCTTATAGGCGTTGGCTCTTGCCTTTCTTTTTTCTTTGTTCGTACAGACGGGTGTTAATACGAATTGTAAGTTCGATATAATCTAAGAATTCCTCTAGGGGGGTGATTATCTTAACGAGTTCGTCTTTAACTTCTTCCTTTAGTCCCTAATAGAACATAAAGATTTTAGATTTATTAGTGATGTTTAATCTGGCTGAAAGTCTTCTGAATTTAGCGGCGTAGTGTGAGGCTGATTTGGTTTGTTATAGGTTAGAGAGATCTCGTTCGGCCTGTCGTTTCTTATCTGTATCCTAGAACAAGGATAGGAGTGCCTTTTTAAATCCGTAGTAGCCGATAAAGATTTCTTAGGTCTTAGGCTTAAGTTATTCTTAATCTTTAGTTATAAAATCTATTAGGTAAGGTTTAAACTAAGCTAGCGCTTTTCCCTTAAGAAATAACGCGGTATAGATAACCTTCTCGGTATCGTCTATAAAGCTAATATTATAAAATTAGTAATAAGCTTTAACCTAGGTAAGGAATCTCTTAAGGTGTCCTAGGGTTCTATCAAACGTTTAGGGGTTATTAAGCTTAAGTTTGTCCTAAGTTTTAAGAGGGGTATTAATAATGTTAGTAGCGCCTTAGAGTGTACGAACTTCGGCTTTAAGCTCTATAGTTCGTTAAGCTTAGGCTTAAAGCTGCTTAAGGGCTATAGCATTCTTATTAAACATAGCTTGTATGTTAGCAATATCCTTATTAGCACGCTTAAGTTGTTTAGCTAACTCTGCGGTGGCGTCTTCCTTATCGCTAGAAGAATCGGCCTCCTTTATCTCCTGGTCAAGGCTTTAGGGCTTAGGGGTGACCGGTGCCTTCCCTTTAGCTCTAGAGGAGGATAAAGTAGGGGTGGTTTTTACAGACATGTTTTATACTGTTAAGTAAGTATTAAGGTTAACTTACTAAACAGGAGCAATTAAAGTATTACGGTTAGATATCCGACAGTAGTGTTTTCTACTAACAGGTAGCTAAGGTCGATACTTAAATAACAGTAACTAGTTCTTATTAGCTTGTTAGTAATCTTACTGGTCTGTTAGGCACACGGTGATTAGTTATATACTCGGTAGGCGTAGGTAGCTTATATAGCTTTATAACAGAAGGATAATCTAAGAGTTACTTATAGTAAAGTAAATCACGAAGTTAATTACTAAAGAGCTATAGAAGGTATCTAGTCTAGTTAGAACGAATGTCCTTATATCCTATTATTACCTTATTAGGACCGATCTCCTAGAGTCGGTCCTTAATAGGGACCGATCCTTAGCGTGTCGGTCCTAGGTTATAGACCGCTTATCTGTTATCGGTCCTTCTTATCTTTACGTAATCTTCCTTAGTTCTTCTGTTCTAAAAGGGGGATTAACGTGTTCCCGTGCTATCCCGCATATAACCTTGTCTTGTAACCGCTAGGCGCCTATAGGGCGACCCTAGTTATATTATGCTTGTTAGGTCGTAACACTAATTAAGGGACACTTATAAGTAAAAGCCACTAAAACTCTATTATAAGGCTTCTTAGCCTTAATATAACTTCGGCAGTAAGAAGAACCTTTACTAAAACGATAAGCGGTCTTCGCACGGAAACAATAAGTATAAGGCATATTAGCAATAACGGAACAAGCTTTAATAAACTCTAGAAGCATAAGGCGCTTACGATCTTTTATCTCTATCTTCTAAGATTTCGCCTTTAATTTTAATTTTTCTATACGACCTAACATAATATTAGTATTATAAATAAATAAGGAAGTAAGTTTAACGACTCCCTAACCTAGGAGGGACGACCTACTTATAAGGTCTTAAGGGTAAGACCTTTAGAGAGGAGACCTAATGTTACGACCTAATAAGCATAACATAACTAGGGTCGCCTTACGGGCGCCTAGCGGTTACAAGACAAGGTTATATACGGGATAGCACGGGAACACGTTAATACCCCTCTCGGAACGAAAGAACTAAGGAAGGTCACGTAAAGATAAGAAGGACCGATAACAGATAAGCGGTCTATAACCTAGGACCGATATACTAAGGATCGGTCCTTATTAAGGACCGACTTCAGGAGATCGGTCCTAACAAGGCAACAATAGGATATAAGGACATTTATTCTAACTAAGACTAGATACCTTCTATAGCTCTTTAGCAATTAACTTCGTGATTTACTTTACTATAAGTAACTCTTAGATTATCCTTTTATTATAAAGCTATACGAGCTCCTTACGCCTACCGAGTATACAACTGATCACTATGTGCCTAACAGACCAGTAAGATTACTAACAAGCTAACAAGACCTAGTTACTGTTATTTAAGTATCGACCTTAGCTGTCTATTAGCAGACACTACCACTGTCGGATATCTGACCGTAACAAGCCTTATATCGTGTTTATAGAACTTCTATTAGTATTAATTCTTACTTTAGTCTAGTACTATACTAGCTAAAAGCCTTTAGTTATATAACTATAGTAATTACTTAAACTTTAAACTATAACTTCGGCTTTTAACCTTAGCCGCTAATAACATAACTAATTTAACTTACACTTAGGCGTACTAATTAAAAGACACCTATTACGGTTAGATATCTAATAGTAGTGTTTTCTGCTAATAGATAGCTGAGGTCGATACTTAGTAACAGTACGTTCGGCGCTTATAGTCGTTAGTCGTCTAGTAATCAGTCAGGCGTCTAAGTCGTAGATAACTTAAATAGCTTTATAACAGAAGGATAATCTAAGAGTCACTTATAGTAGAGTGAATCACGAAGTTAATTACTAAAGAGCTATAGAAGGTTTCTATCTAGTTGGAATGAATGTCCTTATATCCTATCACTGTAATGTTAGGACCGATATCCTGAAGTCGGTCCTTAATAAGGACCGATCCTTAGCATGTCGGTGATAATAATAATAATAATAATAATAATTTATTTAACGTCCAGAGTAAAGAGGGACGTGCCAGGCGATACCGACATTGTCTATACTAATCTATACTGTTCTACAGGCTGCCGTCTTTACCTAACGTTCCTGTTTAATAGGTCGGGCATATTTCAGAAAAGAAATTAGTCGCCTCCATCCATTCGCACAGAAGAGAGGCTCCCTGCGTAGAACCTAGCAGAAAATCTATGCTTGCCTTCGCCATACGTCGGCAGAGATACCGCGGGGTGGCCTTACGGCCACGCTTGCAGAAGTAGAAGTGTACTGGGGTTTTGCGTCTTCTGCAACTGCAGTGAAGCAGTGCGTCTTGGTGGGCAAATCTCTCGTGGTACGCTGCGAAGTCTCTGTGATGCGATCTCGCCGCATATAGCCTTCCTAGCAAATGCCGAGGAAGGCGAAGTTCAGGGGGCTTGGGATGAGGACTTATCCCAAGGTCGGCATATTGCCGAGGGCAGATTAACGGCTATCTCCTAGCGAAAGCCTGGACATCGGCTACTCTGGACTCCCGCTTTAAGTACGCCAATATAGGCTGTAGCTGTGATTCTAGGATTTGTTTGCAGGCCTCCTTGGCAAGAGCGTCTGCTTCCTCATTTCCTGCTATTCCCGTGTGTCCAGGGCACCACCAAATGTATACCCTGCCAGGCATCGTCCAGCTTGTCCGTCCTCTCTGTGCCCAAGAGGCGGAGAGCTCACCAAAGGCCCTAAACCTAGCCTGGCTGCTTCCTGGGCTCTAGGTAACAAGTCTGGCTACGACTGCAAGGTTATTAAGGCAGATGTAAACATTGTCTGCCATCCGCGCCGTGGGAGACCTTATGGCTTCCAGTAGGCCCTAAAAAGCGGCTTGCGCTTCTGCGTTAAAGACCTCCGTCTAGTAGCTAAGCGGCTCTAATCCTTAGAAGATCTACCGTATGGCCTAGTACCCTACCCTGCCTGCTCCAGCAGAGGTCCTGCTACCGTCCAGCATCTAGGAGCCGTTAGTATAGACAACAATATCCCGCTTTAAGAATTTTCCTAATCTGTCTGTAAAGGCGATAGCTAGTTCTTCTTTAGACTTCCTAGGTTTATAGCCGACCATACTAAGGGCCGTGTGCCAGTCAGCTAAGCGCTCCTAAGGTGGTAGGTCTAGCGGGTCGATGTGTTTAGTATTTATATCGGTAAGGCTTACCATTCGCCGCAGTCTTGAGTCCGGTCCGGGCCTGTCTCTAAGCCTCGTTCGGAGGGGGTGTCGTTCGTTAAGGCGATGGATCCTTACAGAGGCTTTGTGGCGCTTTGCGTCTATTGTTACCTCTGCCGGGGGCAGGGCAGCTTCACGCTATAAGATCGGTACAGGCGTCGTTTTATACATAGGAAGTACAGCTTAAATAGCCTTGGCCTGCGTGGTGTTAAGTTAACGGAGTAGACCGTTAACTCCGTTCGAGGTAATATGTCTATTCTTGGTCCGGTTCCTGCCAGGCCACTATACCTCTGATGTATAGTACTAGATAGGTAATATATAGGAGGAGATAGCGTGGTAAAGCAGGTATGCCGGCGCACCCTAGACGGTGTTCCCTAGTCCCTGTAGTCCGCTAATTACTTAGTAAGCTTTAGCGCAAAGGCCTTTTACATAGTTCTTAAATATAAGTCTCTGGTTAAAGTAGACCTTAAGCTATTGCAGGAAGGCCCCTTAATTAACGGCCTGAACTATGTGCTGTCTCCCGTCTAACAGTCTGACGGTTATTAGCGGGTTTTTATCTTTTAGTCTCTTAGTAAAGTAGATAAGCTCGGATTTATCGGTATCAAAAGTAATTCCCTCTAACACCCCCTATTCTTAGGCTCCTTACTATTCTTTAGCTAACAGAACATAGTTATCCTCTAGTGATATTAAGCTTACTATAATAGTAATGTCGTCGGCGTAGCCAAATTAAGATCGCTTCCTGCCTAGATAAACAGTGCCTAGCTTAAATAAGGGTTCGATGTAAAGTATAAAGAGGATAGGAAACACAGGCGAGCCCTGTGGTAGCCCACACTTAAGGTCAAAGACGTCTCCTATCTCGCCGTCTAGCCTTATTCTTACTCTTCTCCTGAGGACGAAGCTTAAGACCTACTGCACGAGGTTCTCCGGCCATCCTTGGCATCGGAGGCGTCGGATCAGCCTCCCTGGCAGCACAGCGTCAAAGGCCCCTTTGATATCAAGCGTAAGCATAGAGGTAACAAGACCTCTTTGCCAGGCACACTCGATATCGTGGATAGCAGCGGCGATAAGGTTGCTACACGAGCGGAGGGGGAGGGCCCCGAACTGTTTGTCGTGCAGTACCCGAAACTTGGCTGTGATCCAGGCAAGCCTTCTTGCGACAAGTCTCTCCAAGCCTTTTCTAAGCACAGACAACAGCGCGATTGGTCTATACGAGCGTGGGAGCGCCCTGTCTCTCTTGCCCGGCTTAGGCAGGATGACTAGGATCGCTTCTTTAAAACAGGTGGGATACTAGCCCTTGCGTACGCATCCGCTATAGAGCCACTAGAAGACGATGTCCTTAATAACGGGCCACGCTGTCTTAAGGACGGCCGTTGTGATTCTGTCGGACCCGGGGGTGGTGCTTCTCGCAGAGAAAATTAACGTTTGTACCTCGTCCTTTATAACACGCGGGAAAGGAAGATTGGCCTCTAGGCGAGGTCCTGGGGTCTCTGCTGGTATGTCTACGGAGATAGCAGTATTTCTGAGAAGGACGCGGGCGAACAGATCCCGCTTCTCCTTCGGTTGTAAGATAAGCGTGGTTAGGTTGCTTCTATCTCGGAGTAAAGGGGTCGGGAAGGATCCCTTAGCCTTATGCCATCCGACTATTTTAAATACATCTTTGCTAGTAGAGGCTGTGGCGATCTTTCCTCTCTAGTACGTGTCCTTAGAGCGCTATAGCTGATAGAGAAAGTCTAGTTTTAGAGCGTCCTCCTTGTCTCGCTCCTATTAACAATCTATTCCTAAGGCGTAGAGTCTTACTATAGTTGCTCTCTTGGTCGTGTAGGCTTGATGTTTCTGCCTGCAGTTCTCGTCCTAGTATGGTCTCCCAGGACCTCTGCCGAACGCACGCCTTGTAGAAGCTATAAGCGCTTCTCTAAGGCGATCTGTAAGTTACTTTGCTAGTATGTCTAACGCCTATGGATCTCTTGCGTTGCTTACAGTATAGCGTATCGGATGAATATTTCGCTAAAGGATGTCGAGGAAGAGCTCCTTGTCTATTGTGTTAAGCCGGAACCTCCCCGGGGTTAGGTCGACCGGATCGGTTAGGGCTAAGGGGACCCGGGTTAACAGGCTTTCGTGGTCTGACGTTATGTGTAGGGACGTTTCTATGCTAGTAGATACCCCGTGGAGGCTGCCGGACGCCCAGGCTAGGTCTAACGTGTTACCGCCCTTATGTGTGGCTTTACCTATCGGCGACAGAAGGATAAGGCCGGCGGCTTCTGCCTATTCTACCAGGGCATTAGCGTTAGAGGAGCTGGTCGCCTCGGGTTGCTAGGTCTAATAATAGAGGTTGAAATCCCCTGCGACTAACATACGTTCCTAGTGTCCGGGTTGCCAGGCTGTTATAATATCCCTAACCGCTTAGCCGGGTCGTAGCGAGCCATAAGGGGCGTTATACACGTTAATAACTGTGAGGACTTTCTGTATTCCCGCTAGGAGTTGTAGGAAGAGTAGGTCTGTAGGTAGGCTGGGCAGCGGGCGTGTTTGTACGCCCCGTAGTCCCGTTCCTCTGCGGAGGTAAGTGAGCATCCTGGGTCTGTCTTTAACCCAGTTGTCCACTAGGATGAAAATCTTAAAACCCGGGTGGCATCTTGTGAGCCTTCTCTCTTCCGAGCGGATAGCGGGCCCTTGTAGTAGCAGTATGTCGATATGGGCCGCGAGGGCCGTATTCTCCTGATGTCCCTTATTAGCTTGGTTACTTAGGGTTACTATCTCTTCTCCTCCTTCTTGAGATTGTTGATGCGACTGCTGGGTCGTAAATCTCTATGATCTCTCTCCCTTGGCTTGGATGGCCTGTGGCTGTGCCTTGTTCCTCCTCTGGACTACGCCCTTTACCACTTTTGGTTTAATAGGGCAAGTCATATTAAAGGCGGCATGGGGCCCGTTACACGACGGACACTTAAAGGGGCAGTCGCAGCCATCGTGGCTTTTGGTGCTACTACAAGATGCCCGGTATTGGTCGGTCGTGTGGGAAGGCGAGCTGTATTTAAGGTATCTCTTCCTTCTGGTACACGTTCGTTTGTTATGAAAGCACCGTAGCGGTGGCATTAGGGAGACCTCCTCTCCTTTGGAAACTGTAGGTTTACGAAAACGCTGGCCCCTATTAAACGGAGGCGCCTTAGTAGTTACCTTACGGCTTCCGCCTTAAACCAGGCTGTCACCGTGCCTAGCCTTTCGGCTTTGTCTTTCCTAAAAAAGTATGCTTTTTCGGGCTTAAGTTTCGTTGTGGCCTGGATCTCTTTAAGGAGCTCCTCGGTCGTAATTTCTAGCTTAGTGTTAGTCAGCAGACAGTGTCTGGTGTAAGGGACATTTGCGATATAGGCCTGGATCTAGGTGTCGCGCTGCTCGACCGCCTGTGCCTAGAGAAGGGCAGGAATCTGTTCTCCGTTATCTAGCAGGACTTTTGCCCTATCTGCTAACGATAGTAGGAGTGCTAATCCTGTCTTAACATAGTCGATCCCCTTAAGGGCTTCTTAAGTTTAGGGACTTAGCTTTTCTTGAACGAAGATGTATATGTCGTAGGCTCTCTCGTTGCGGAGCGGGCTTTTAGGCGGCAGACGCGCGAAGATACGTAGGTCTTTTAAGGCCGCCCGGTTTGCGGCTTGTTTTGCTGACGTTAGTTTATCCTGCTTTCTAGTAATTAGCTGGCTTGCCACCGTTGCGTAGGACGAACTTGGGGCGGCTGGTTCTAGGCTGTATGTAAGGGATACCCTTGGAGACTTAGGGCGGACTCGCTGGGTCCTGTGCTAACAGTATGTATAGACCTTGCTAGACCACGTTAGTGCCAGTCTGAACGCTGCTTCTCTTCCTAAAGCTCTCTTTCTAAGGATTTAATCTTCTTTAAGCAGTCTTTTAAGAATTGTTCCCTCTCGGCGTCCCGTCGTAGGAGGTCCTGGACGAGATTTAAAAGCTTGTTGATCTCCTCTTTAAGCTTAGCATTGTCCTGTGAAGAGAAAGTTCGCGAAAGGCGACTCCTAATGGTGATCAATGGATCCTGCAGAGCAGAATAATCACCTTATCTAATCTGCATGTAACCTGCGTAAGAGTTCTTCTGTTTCCGGGTAGTGTTTAATTACGTAAGTGGCTTAGCATCCTTGGGGCAGGCGTGGCATCTAGATTTCGCAACTCCACCCCGACAGCCTTATCCTGAACCCTTCTTTGTAATCGCCTCTTTAGCGAGGATGTTACCGTATCGTTCCTTTACAGTCCGCAGTCTAAGGAGTCGTTTAGTCTTGTTTCGCTTTTTAACGCTCTCTCTACCTAACTATCGGTATTAACATCTAACCCTTCTTGTCTGCTTAAGTCCTGCCCCTTACAACAAAGGTGTCTATACGGCGACATATCGGCCGCTCCCTATACTATAGACGTCGTTCCTCTTTAAGTCGTTACGGATCTAACGGTGTGTATCTGTCTAACAATTTCTCCCTCTACCTGCGAACTAGATACGCGAATATGGCACCGTATAGAGAAAGACCTCTACCTATACACATCCTAGCAAAGTGTATGGCTGTATATAGCGCTAGCGAATGAGGAAGAACTTACTCCTATGGACCGACTGGTTATGGGTATAAGAGTCGGTGGCCCTAGCCCGGGTGATTTATGGGAGAGTCGACCTGGCGGAATCTGGGTGCTAAGAAGCATGTTTATTAGTATAATTGGTCAGGCTATAACACAGGTGGACGTTCTCTTTAGTATAGATGCCGTTAACCTACGGCCATAATGGACTCTTATGTTATTATCGCTCTAACTTGAGGGTCAGCCAACGGAACCGGCTCTAAGACTTAGCGTGCTCCACGGGAGGGCCGAGCCGAAACCAGATGCCCGGGCGACTCTAAGGGTAAGGGAGGATGGCACATT
>LFIW01000491.1:0-11032 GCA_001625285.1 Colletotrichum incanum
GCCAAACTTCTTTTCCCACAGATCACAAAGAACGAGATACGTACTTCAGTTCTCTCTGCGGGAAGCACTACCCCTGGGTCCGATGGAATCACGACGGCCGTTCTCAAGACCGCATGGCCAGTCATCGAGGACATTGTCTTCTCGCCCTACAGCGGATGCATACGCGAGGGCTGGCATCCCACCTGTTTCAAAGAAGCAATCCTAGTCATCTTGCCTAAGCCGGGCAAGAGAGACAGGGCGCTCCCGCGCTCTTATAGACCAATTGCACTCTTGTCCGTGCTTGGAAAAGGCTTGGAGAGACTTGTCGCAAGAAGGCTTGCCTGGATCACAGTCAAGCCAGTCAAGCACCAGGTACTGCACGACCAACAGTTCGGCGCCCTCCCTCTTCGCTCGTGTAGCGATCTCACTGCTGCTGCCATCCACGATATCGAGTGCGCCTGGCAGAGGGGCCTTGTCACCTCCATGCTCACACTTGACGTGAAAGGGGCTTTCGACGCCGTGCTGCCAGGGCGGCTGGTCCATCGCCTCCGCCAACAAGGATGGCCGGAGAACCTCGTCAAATGGGTTTCGAGCTTTGTCATCGGGAGAAGAGCAAGAATTAGGTTGGACGGGGAGATGGGAGACGTCTTCGACCTCGAGTGTGGGTTACCACAGGGCTCACCCGTGTCTCCCATCCTCTTCATGCTCTACATCGAACCTCTATTCAAGCTGGGCACTGCTCGTCCCGGAAGGAAGCGGTCTCGATTTGGCTATGCCGACGACATCGCCATCCTGGCATCCTCAACCTCGCTAGAAGACAACTGTGCCCTACTAGCTAAAGAAGGGCAAGAGGCCCTAGGATGGGGCGCCCTGGGGGGTATCATGTTCGATCTCGACAAGTTGGAATTCATCCATTTCACCAAGAGACGCAAAGATGGAAACCCGCCAATAACTGTCA
This sequence comes from Colletotrichum incanum, assembly GCA_001625285.1. Lineage (NCBI taxonomy): Eukaryota > Fungi > Ascomycota > Sordariomycetes > Glomerellales > Glomerellaceae > Colletotrichum > Colletotrichum incanum. The sequence continues at coordinate 938 of LFIW01000491.1, forward strand.
CAATGTTGGACGGGCGGCAGCATACAGTTCAGGCTGTTGACCAAGATTCCTCTCTGCGATGGCTTGGCGTCCACTTCGACCGAAGGCTCTCATGCAAGAACCATGTGAGAGACCTCTGCGCCAAAGCATGCCGGGTAGTCAACGGACTGCGAGGACTAGGGAACACCGTCTGGGGCGCGCCGGCACACCTCCTTTGTCGTGCTGTTACCTCTTGCGTATCACCTATCCAGCATTACGCATCGGAGGCATGGTGGCCCGGCAGGAACCGGGTCAAGAATGGACACACTGTGTCGAACGGGGTCAACGGTCTGCTTCACCAACTTGACACTATGCAAGCCAAGGCCATCCGAGCTGTACTCCCAGTGTATAGAACGACGCCTGTACCGATCCTACAGCGCGAAGCTGCCCTGCCGCCGGCAGAGGTGATATTAGACGCAAAGCTCTACAAAGCCTCTGTGAGGATCCATCGCCTTGACGAACGACATCCCCTCCGGAAGAGGCTTGGAGACAGGCCAGGACCAGACTCTAGGCTACGACGAATGGCAAGGCTTGTAGATGGCAATGCTGAATACGTAGACCCGCTAGAACTACCACCTTGGGAGCGCTTAGCGGACTGGCACACAGTGCTCCGGAAAGTCGGATACGACCCTGGGAAGGCCAAGGAAGAACTAGCCCTCGAATTTACAGACAGACTGGGGACGTTCTCAAAGCGGGATGTTGTTATCTATTCCGACGGTCCCAGGGCGCCGTCGGCATTGGCACTCTTAGTCTCAATTGGGATAAACGCGGGCGTCGGAGCGTTGTCGGGGAGTTGGCCGTGGCAGACGACGCGCTCTCTGGGATTCGGCTCGTAGTAGGCTCCCACAGATGCGGCGAGGGTAGAGTCGGCTGCCCGAATTTTCACTACAATGTACGGGCCGTCTTCAACGTCTCGTTAGCATGCAGTTATCGCACTGATGAGCACCTCTACACCTACATGTACATGATGCACCGGACCCTCTCCCACGTGTCCTCGACCCTCCGGCGCGCAGCTTCCCTGAAGAGTCCCTCGAGGCCAGTCTCGATGCGCCTATCGAACCCGTTCTTGCCGTTCTCTAGGTGACTTCACCTGGCGGGACACGATCGCCCGTCGTGTCGAGTCGGGTGCTGAGGCTTTTTGCTTCCTCACGCATGCAGTGACTAGTGCACGGCATTGATTACACACCCGGGACCGATCTGACAACCCTCCGAAGTACGGTGCGGTAACCACTCACCAACGATACTTCGAAGCTTTGCACCGCACTGGAGTTTTCACAACGCATAAGTGTATGCATATCATTGGAGCGGGTGCTCCGCATTTCGTGTCCAAGTACGTTGGCAGCTACTACGTCAACATTGTGATTCGCCAGCGACGCGCTGGAAAACATGTCCCCGGGCGCGTAATGTGATTGCCCATCTTGCCGTCGAAATTGGCTTTTTACCACCATCTGCGTCCGCGCATCCTCCAACCACGCCCACAACCAAGGCTGTGCCTCGCCACGGTGGTTTGAGGTGCTTCTCGCCCAAGGATTGCACGTTCATCCCAAGTTCCTGCCGCAACATCGCCTCTGCCTCTTTGGTCAAGCCTCGGTCTGGAAGCGTAGTGGCAAGGTTGCACTCTGTTATCTTGGGCAGGTCATTCTTCATTGAAGGCGTGTGCAGCCCCTAGACCGCTTGTCCTCCACATGATGCATAGCAATGAGGAGTGGTCACTCTGGCGCTCTGACGGGAAGTTACTCGTGGGACACATAGGAAGGGTTTAACGCTGAACATGAAGACCTGCCTGTTCGTTACGTGATTGTCACCGAAATAGGAAAAAGCAAAGAGGTATTCCGCCTATTTCTTTACTTCCTTCGTAACAAGCGTACTCGGGGGGACCGACACCATGCAGGCTCTACTACTTCCGTCGCAACGTTTTGCTCTATTGTATTACGAATCATGACCGTAGGATTCCTGATCGGAGATTCATTCTGCCCAAGCCAGCACCTTCAGTATATCTGTTGTGGCTTGACTCAACCCTATGTAGCCGTTCCTCGTGACATGCGCCAATTTGAATTTCGGACCAGCTTGATCTTCTTGTTTTGTTGTATCCAGGAGACGAGCCTTGGGAGGTTGAAGTCGAGACACAAAACATCGTCTTCTTGACGAACACTCCACTCGTCCTCATCTAGCACATCATTTGCATGTTTTTCTGCCTCCTCGGCCAGGGTTCCAAAGGTCTTTGGATGAAAATGAGGATGTACAAGACTTGGATGCAATTTGTACAGCAGCTGTTTTTCCAAGTCGGCCGAATCTTGTGGTGCGTTGAAGTCATCTAAAAGCTTCTGCTTCAGTTCCGTTTCCGATAACACGTTTTGAGGTGCGCTTGGATCGAAAACAAGATTGCGTCCATCAACCTGGGTCACATTTTGCAAGCTCCCCATGCCTCCCGGGTGTTTCATACTATATGTTGGGTGATTCGACACAGTTCTCGTCTGAATGCGCGCTTGCGAATCCTGCCCGTGTTCATCGTAGAATGAGTAAAGCAAGCTTCCGATTGTTCCATTATCATTCATGGGATCGCCCCACATTTGCGTCAGCGCGAAGCGTCCATTCTTTAGTGGAATCCAAGAGTCAAACAACTCATCCCCAATAAGGTAACGTAGTGACATCCATAATAGAAATTGACACCACATGCCGCAGTCGAGTGTGGTAGGCCCTTGGAGCAGTTCGTTGAGGCCTTGACTCAACGGCGCTTCTCCGCGGTAGGACAATACCCAGTTATCGTCAATTAGTCCGTTGAACCAGGTGGGAGGGCATTGCCGTCTGATATCTTGATCCCACATAGTGATAGGGTGTTGAGAATGCATCTTGTTCCACGATTGTGTGAAAGAATTGAGGCTATGCGGTCCTTTCAACGGATTGTCGTAGTATGCCGCTCTTTTATGGCCAATCAAATCGGACAGAACCATCGCCCCCTCGATGAAAGTCTCTATGTCCCAGGCAGGGGGACGGCTTTTCAAATCTGCGAAGTAGGCTTGCAAATTGCTTGTCGGCAGTGCGTCGTGCAGTTCGGACAGTATTTCTGCTCTTTCTTGTGTCTTTTCTCCCGATAGTCTTGTTATGAAGATCCCTCCGGAGGGTGATTGCATGGTTGTTGGTGTCTAGCTAGGGTCAGTCAATCCATCCCCCAAAGTCTAAGAAAGTTAGCATGTCTGCAGCTCACCATTGCGATCCGCCTCTACTCCGTCAAAATGGCCGTTCCTAGTGATCGCAGCGTTCCGAAACGGTCGTACCTGCGCTAGAATGTCTGCCTTAACTTAGGGTTACGACGGCAGGGCCGAGGCAAAAGACGCTGAGGACAGCCACAGAAGATTTAAACACTGGCGGTCCTCTATGGATATTCAGAAAAGCGGGGCATTCGGCCAACCGGGAGCGGTGAACGCCTCCGCATGGAGGAGACCAGGACATCCACTCACTACAGTAGCTTTGCCTCGGCCCGCCCGCGCTTGTTGTGCCGCCACTGAACCCCGTAGTCACTCTTGGATGTTGCACCTGTGGTTAGCAGAACAGGCAGCGGTGATGCCGCTCCAACCGGGTGCCGTGATAGCCAATCGCCCGAGTAAAACCCGCCATCAAAGAGGGATTGATGCGGAGTCGAGTGGCTTTGTCGCCCAGTTGACGCACCACGGATATGCCCCCAACAACAATAAAGGCAGGCTCCGCAGCATGCTGTAGGGTGGTCTGGGAGTGAGATGAGGAGGAAAAGGGTCTCGCCAACAAGGCTCTGACGGTCAACGGGACTGGAACTGTCGAAAGGGGCCCGGTACAATCGCAGGCAAGGTCGACCGGATATGGTGTGACACTGCACGTGTGAGCACCGCAGGCGATTCCGGTGTTGATTGGCGTGTCGCGTTACAAGAAAATATGCAACCAGTCTGCTTGACTTCTGGGACTTGGCTTTGGCACACTGCGTGAACAGACTTGCAAGTTTGGCGTCACCCGCAGTCTTGGACGAGGGTTGAGCACGGTTCGGTACATTCAAAGCAAGCAAGGTCAGTTGTAGCGCTTCGAAAAAGTACGCGACACGGCTCTTCCGCGTTTGCCCGTTAGAGTGGATGGCCAGTAGTGGAGGTGCTAAGCCATGAAAGGGGTAAAGCAACCGCGTTGTGCCCCTGGCGGCTGGAAGATAAGCAGCGCCTCGCCGAGAAACAGCAATCATCCAAGCTGGTCCAACGATTGGCCCGGCCAGTACCTCAGACGTCGTGTGAAGCGCCAATGTTGGTTTCCGCGAATGGAATAGAACTGGCCCTTTCGAGAACCTCGAATCTCTCATACTGTTCGTATCACAAGACATCTTCTTCGCCGTGGGATTCCGTAAGCGCGCTTGGCCTGCTTCGTAAAAACGCCAGCGGCTACGAGCTGGCTGGCAAGGACGTGCACTACCAACGTGCAGCGCACAGCAATGCGCCAAGGGCGCGTGACAAAACAGATGCGGGCGCGGCTTAGCCGCTGCTCAGGCAGCTGCCTTGTACTGTGAGGATCTATCAGCAGAATGCCCAATGGTAGGCCATGGTGTAAGGCCAGTTCAACCTGAGAAAGACTGGAGACAGGTCGTAGCAGAAGGTCGTTTCAGTGTACGAATCCGGACGACCCTAGACTAAGGAGCCGGCGGTTTCTGATCCTTAGAGAATAGGGGCTTCTGAAAGTAAAGGTGTGCCCTTGCGCTTGGGACGGCTTGTTGCAGGCTGCGGGGTACCTCGGCAGCACAGTGGTTACGACACCCTAGGAAGCTCTTCTAACACTGCCTGCCCTGGGTCAGCGGACGGGCATTCCTTCTGCCAGCCCGTTACCAAGCAGTCCCCAGCGGTCTTGTCCGATCCGTCACCGACCCATCATCTCGCTTCAAAAAGCGGAAAGACGGACAGTCATCAAGACTGGGAAATGATACTTGCCTCAGGCGTCAACATCACTGCAATCCTGATGACAAAGACGTTCGTCGTTTTGACATTCCCCCAAAAAGAAAGCGGTACTCACTGACATTCCCATCCCGTTTCCACTTCTGTAATCTTCCTTTTTTCTTTTCTCATCTCAGCTCAGTAGAAATCTGACAAACGTCCTGCACGAGCATGCGCCACCATCCGTACCAAATTTAGGATAAACGATTCCCAGCGAGACTGCCATCGTGCGTTGAAGAGGATTCCGTTTCTCCTAGAAGGAACGCACAAGTCCAACCGTGGGTGAGGCCACAAGAGTAATCCTGGCGACAGCTCCTGCCATTTGCATTGGGAGAGAACTTGGACGACTCGTTAAAAGGCGTCACGCGCCCCGTCAGTACAGGTAGGGAGTCATTCAAGCCCGCAGACCCGGTCTAGACTTCTATACGTACCCCTAGGGTGCTGTTTTGCGAGAATTGGGCATGGGGGCCGTAGAACCAAAGAAAAGAAAATCTCCATCGCAAAAGCTGTCCATCGAGGGGAGGAGCGACCGGACCCATACCTGTCCTTTTTCCCCATGAGAAAGAGCGCGGCAACTTCCCTACATTATCTCCTACCACCTTCTGGACTTCACGTATCTTCTTCCTATGCCACCAGTTAACCACACCCCCCTCCCCCCGCAGGTCTCAACGCTCCAAGTGCTGCTTCTGTTCTGGCTGCTGCTCACCTGCATCCCATCTTACCTTCTCCTCCCATCCGTACTTCGTAACGAGACAACCTCTGAAGAAAACCACACCACGATCGCCATCGCTATTCCTGCGCTTCAACCGGCAGGATGGTTTCCGCTCCCCCTGTCTTGGCCCTAGAAGCCGCCCTCAAGGCCATCCCAGACCATAGGGCTCCTGGCATTACAGGCACTCGCATTGCTGCCATGACCAGCATCTGTGTTGAAAACGTTCAGGTACGATACGATATTCGACACGCCGTCGCATCTTGAATCACCTGGTAAATTTGGCTAACCTTTGTTTTTTCCCTTCTGCAGTATGAGTCGGCCCTCGTCCAGAAGCTGTTCACCTACTTCATGATGGCAACTCCTCCTTATAAGCTCGGCTTTCTATATGTTGTAGACTCAGTGGTCCGCAAGTGGCTTGTGCAGGCTAGAAGCCGTCAGCAAGTCTGCGACGAGAATGCCGCAGATGGCACTTGCGGTGCTGGCGTGCATCGACTGACGGTGCTGATGCCTAACTTCATCGATGACTTACTTCGAGCTTTGCCCGACGGCCACAAGGTGTGTAGCAAGTTCTACAATATGAGGGTGTCCCCCGTCGCCATTTCCTACCCCGCGCTGTTTACAGCGGTATCGACGTTAAGTTGATTGCATACTACCTGGCAGGCTTTCACCCCTCTCAACATTCTCTCATACTTGGGAGGCAACAATGGGAGTAAGAGATTGTGGCACACTCACACACGTCGGCACTTGTCTGTTCTTGATGTACAACTGAACTTAGCGAAACGCTTACTGATACTGCTCTGCCTTCCGTAGGACAAGTTGCATAAGTTGATTGGAATTTGGCGCAAGGCCTCGACGTTCCCTAACGAGATGATAAAGTCATTCCAGAGCAAGCTGGAGGCTATGCCTGCCCCCGTTCCAAGTATGTTATCTCTTTGGTCGAGTATTAGTTTCCATCTCTTTGCTCGCCAACTTCAAATTCCGTCTCATTCTAACTGATTTGACCGTTTAGGCCCAAATCCGGCCCGGTTTCCTCTGCCACTGGCCCAGTTCCAGGGCCTGCCTACAACGATACAGTTTTCAGACCAGCCTCGGATACCCCAGCTGCCTCGTCAGGTCGCCGGTGTCTCTCCTAACACCGCTCAGCAGATGGCGATGTTTCGGATAGCCCCCAGTCAGGGCACTACCGCCGACAGGTTTGCTGTCATGCTCACGTCCGTCAGCGGCAGCCATAACGGTGCTGCTCCCGTGGTATCTACTGCCCCCACCGCCTCCAGCCTTTCGATTCCGCCTGCTCCAGCCATCGCTGCGGCGCCGAATTACTACATTTCGGGACAGAGACATGGCGGCTCCGCTCAGCCCAACGGTAGCCTCAACCAGCATGGGTACGACAACCGCGCGCGGTCCCCGAGCCGACACCAGGGTCCCACTCGATCCAGATGGCCCAGCCACCGTGATAGTAGACGCAAACGTCGAGGCAGCAAGCATCGTCAGCGTATTCTGCCGCCGAGCCGCGATGGCAGCCGCAGCAACGGCTCTCGTTACGGTTCAAACGACAAGCGGGTCGAATTCGACCGATCTCTTCCCGCCGGCCACATCAAAGGTCTTAGCCGAACCCTTCTGAGCAATAGCATGCAGCCCAGATAGGGTGGAGGCTTTGGTCCGTGTGATGCTAACGACTACAGCAATAACTCTAGACCCGTTGTGTCTGGTCTGGTCGTCGAGGCGCCCGACGTCGAAAATGGCGCCGGTGTGTCCCCAAAGGCCATCAGCCGCCGCATGCAGAGGGCAAAGAGCGGCAACGACGGTCCTCGCTCTACCCGTCGCAGACGCGATGCATGTCACGATGACCCTGGCCGCTGAGCCGTAGGCGCAACCGTGGGAACCGCCGTGGTAATCCTCTCGACGGTAAAAGGGACTCTGTCACCAACGCTCAGCCACTCCCGTAGCCATTTCCCTTAGGTATCGGCACCCTGCCCAACGGCATGCCGACCTACCCTCGGGCTTCACGTTCCCGGCCACAAAGGGCAACTATTAATCGTTCGATTCTCCCACTTCCTTAAACATTGTATATGGGATAGATATCGTATACGTTGAGCTATTGATTACGACGAGTGAGGGTCTCATCTCCTTAGTATACCTTAAAGCGTAATGTCTGCAATAAGCGTGCGTCGCAGACAAGCATGCACCACCAAACCACGACCATACGACCTTTCCATGAGAGTAACTCACCCCCAACACCCTAGACTCGCCAAAATCAATCGGAGACATTCTCGTATACTATTTCATGTCTATTTGACAGGTGCGTGAGCTATGATTATCTAGGATTACCGCAAATACCACACCGCCTTTGCTTCGTCTCGGTCCTCGTTGTCCGATCAGCCTGTGATTTCCTTAAACCTCTGGAAGAGAAAACGGCCCTGAATGAAAGCATGCCAACACTACAGGTCTCTTTCCTAGGAGGGGGGAGCTGGGCCAGGGCTGGCTTTCAAAGTCAGTCAGTGCCAGGGGTCCTGCTCAGCACAGGCTCTACGGCAGAATCCCGCATGCGTATTTGACTTGCCCTTGCCGCAAAGACATCAATGTAGTCCTGGGTGGTTCAAGTGGTCGTGGTAGGCCAAGAAGCTTCTACGCCCTGGGCGAGTAGGGAAAAGCCAGTGGGCAAGGAATGAGCTCTCTATGGCTTCAATTCCACTATAACTGCCAGCAGGCATTGTCATCCGCATTACCTCATGCTGTTGAGTGGTCTGTGGTGGAGTATATGCATTTACTACGACTAAAATAAAATGAGCATCTAATATGGCAAGCATCCAGCACAGGCCGATATGAGTCATAATTTACAAGAGGGCAAGATGATGGCGAAACAGGCTCCATATTGGACTTGTTTACAAACATCAAAACATATCGTAGGAAAGAGGAACTCTATGAATCGGCATTATGTTGAGCGTGAATTCCGTAAATTGCCAGAGTCTCGTTAACATTGTTCTCTCGCAGGCGATTTGCATAGTAACGTATACCTTAAACATTATCATCGCACGAAGACTTTTTTCTCGCAACTCTTGACGAGCTCTTCTCGGATACTGATATTGGCGATCGACGCCGAAGCACGTAAATGGGATTCTACATAATGACGTTCCGCTTACAGTGTACTCTGGTTACTTAGGCCGCGATTCGCACGAGTCAAAGGAAGATGTGAAGACCACAAAGCTCAACATGGAAGCCTTGCGGGGAGCATACCTTACATCAAGACTGTTGGCTTGAACACAGGGGGGAAAAGGGTTCGATATACCATTCTTCTGCTGGTGCCTCTGTGTTCCATCGAGACACAGTTGCTAGCATAGCGGGATTCTTGCCAATGCTATAGTGCTTTGGCGGATGGTACATGTTTGTTTGCTTTCAAAGATTCAAAGACAGAGGGGCAAAGGCCGGTGCATTATTCATTGAAGTCCTGCGGGTGTACTGTAATGCATGGCATGAAGTAGTGTAACTAAAACATGAAGATCTATTGTGACTTGTCAGGTGGAAGGCGGTACTGTCAAAGTGGCTGAACTTTTGACTTAGCCAGCCAGCCATCTCACCAACTTAAAATACATACTGCACTTCATACATGGTCATTAAATATCTTAACGTTAAACTTGTATGGATCAAAGAACACTCGACTACGGTCACCACACGCAAGTCGTTGAGTGTAATTCTAAATGATTGTACCGCTGACTGTGTTAAGGTCCTTTTCGCCACTTCCACTGACGCACACAATTACATTATCACTATATCCCATTGACCTCGCCACTTCAACAGCACCATGGATGGCATGTGCGGACTCCAGCGATGGAAGGATACCTTCAAGTTGACATGTTAGCCGGAAGGCACTCAAAGCTTCCTCATCTGTTACTGTAAGAACTTCAAGGCGCCCAGAATCCTTCCAAAAACTCAGTTCAGGACCGACGGCAGGGTGATCCAGGCCGGCAGCAATTGAATGGCTGTGTCTGACTTGGCCATGATCGTCCTGCAACACATATGTCATAGCGCCCTGGAAAACACCCCCACTCCCTCTTGATAACGCAGAACTGTGTAAGGAGGTGTGAACACCACATCCTCCAGCCTCAACGCCTACCAGCCTGACTCTAGTATCCTCCAGGAACGGAGGGAAAAGTCCAACCGCATCTACACCAGTGCCGACACAGGTGACAACCGCGTCGGGTAGCCGCCCTATCTTCTCTAAGGCTTGCCTTTTTGTTTCCGCACCAATAACCGACTGAAATGTTCGGACGATAAGAGGAATTGGATAGGGTCCCACTGGTGTGCTGGCTAAATAAAATGATGTATCATCCGCGACACAAGCACGCATGGCCTCGTTCATCGCGTCCCGGAGAGTCTGGCTTCCTGTCTTGCTAATAACAAGCTCAGCCCCCAATGTCATCATCTTCCTCA
>LFIW01000495.1:0-12903 GCA_001625285.1 Colletotrichum incanum
TTTTCCCCCCCCCCCCCCCCCCCCACGTCAGGAGTTCGATAAACGTCACAGACCTAGAAGTTGGGAAAATCGTCATCGATACTCTTGTCTGGGCTTCGCAAACACTAAGAACACAAAGAGGTAAAGAAATCAACAAAAAGACTCGTCTTCTGAGCCTCCATCAGTACCCAAATTCGGCCAGACAATCAACCAACTCCTTCTCCGCCGCCTTTCTCATCTCTGTAACCTCCTCTGGCGTCTTTCTTCTCAACATGACTGGATGTTCGAGCGCAAAAGGACAAAGCAAAGCATCAAGCCTTCTCAACCTGTCTAGAGCAGATATGCCTCGAATGTCACTCGGTCTCAGCCCCCCCCTCTCTGCCAACGCGTCGTCCCACGCCTTATCCCGAGCCAACTGCCCAGCAGCTGCTTCAGGTAGATCGGTGATGTCAAAATCACCTGTCAACATCGCTTTGCCTAGCCGGCCGCCGCTGAGGTCCGGGTCTCGCCCGGTCCCGCCACCGGTGTTCCCCCCGATGTCGCCAAGGGAAGTGAAGAATTCCTGGCAGGGGTGGGATACGAAGGCCCAGTCGAAGTCGAGAATTGAAGTCAACTTTTTTGTGTTGGGGTCGTAGAGTATGTTGTTCGTGGCTGAGAATCTGCATTAGTCCTTTCAAAACCTCGAAAGCAATCTCAAGTGATGGGTAAGAACTCACTGAGATCTCCATGAATGAGAGCACGCTTTCCAACGTCCACATTGGACCCTTCGAGAAATTCCTCAAGACCCACGGCCAGAAACTTATCAACGCGCTCCCGGACGCCGTTCGGTTTCCAACCATCTAGAGCCGGACTCACACCAGCGTCTTCGATACGAAGCATGAACTTCGCTCTCCAGAAATCACTATGTGACTCCCAGGGCCCGCCTTTGAGCGTCGTCATCTGGCCGCTCACAATATTCCCCTTCCCATCAATTGTCATACCCCCATGACTCTGAATACTCTCCGGCAACGGCGCCTTTTGAATGCCCGTGAAAACATCTGCAATCTGCCCCAGCACATCCTTCATATCGTCGCCAGGCAAATCTCGAAACACAGTGTCAAGCGGCACGCCTTCTTTGAACTCCATCAAAGACCACCCAAAGCCGGACTGGGAGTTCCCAAAAGACTGCCAATCATACAACGCCGGCACAAGCTTCGCGGTGTCTGGCTTGGCCGAAGACAGAAGACCCTGTCGAGCGAGGTGCATGGCGGCAACCTCGTTCTCGACACGGGTTTCGTGGACAATGCCCTCTGCCCTAGGGTTTGCGAGGCGCATTATGAGGGCTGAGACACCCTCCTTTGGCGGGGCCACGGTGTATGGTCCAGCATTTGGGAAGGATGCCGCGGTTTCTGGGGACGCGAGTGTGATTTTGTAAATAAAGTTGTTGTATTGGAACGGGCTGTCCTCCTCGTACTCTACAGTAGCGATATCCGAGGGCTGGGAAGTGCCGTGTTAAATAGTGGAGTCTAAACGGGAAGGGTAGTTTTACCTCTAAACCATAGCCTTGGATGACATCTCTTACCAGGTCAAGGCGCTTTTGGAACTCTTTGTCGTTCATGGCGGATTATATATTAGACTGAGTCGATTATTGAGATAAGTGAATCGACAGCAATCGGAACTAAGGCTTGAATGTCTAGATCTGGGGCATCCGGAAGACATCACGCATTTTATAGCCACACTTTGCAATAGAAAATGGATATGAAATCACACAGCAGGCCGCTTGACCTGACTCACAACTCTCGTTATGGAAGGAGAGCAGATAATTTCTGGTCTGTTGTGCCGGTTTATCCGTAGCCAACGAGCTGCTCGTAAAAGCAGACGGTGCAATGACTTCCAACATATTGATGGTTGGGATGAAGCAGAGAGAGGTCAGCAGGAAAAATTGACGTTTGTGAATGATAAATCTCAAGCTTGACAAATCGGACGCGTTCCGGATTGTGAAGCGATAAAGCGACATGCTGTTGGTTGTGGCAGAGGTGATGACATGATCCTTGCTAGGCCCTTTGCTGCCTGGGGAAGCCGTCCTGACTTGCCTGTTAAGGACATGTCTGCCTACGCTGTGCCGCAGAATCGCAGAAGGGCGTTTTGAGTATTATATCCGCTACCGTCAACGAAGAATTTCTTATCTTCATGAGAAACTGCATCGAGAGATAGTAAAGGAAATTCCGCTTTCGTTGTGACTGCCAGGCCGCAAAAGTGGGGTGGCAACTGCGTAGGCCGGACGGTTTAAAGCTCGGGGATACCTGTAATGCAACCAAGTTTGCCTCCATGATGCTGCCTCTGGTTGCAATGGTGGCCACCATGAGAAGTAGCTATTAGTATCAGATTGAGATGGCTCTGAGTTGCAAAGGGAGACCTCTCCTCCCAGTCTGAAAAATCGCAGAATGTTATTTTTTCTTAGACATGACCTAGGCAGAAACAAACTGTCGAGCGAATGCAGCCGCCACAAACACCGCCAGCAAAACAGCTTATGGGGATATGACTTTGAATGAATCCTAAGAGGTATGGGCTCCATGATTATATTAAGAGCTTATCTCACAATACTGAATAAATTCAGTATGGGTATATGAGACGGACATTGAAGTAACCCCGTCCGGCGTCTCATTCCATCAGCAAGACACAAGAATCCGTTGCCGTCGGACTTCTTGCCTAAGACTGTTTCTCACGAAGAGGAAGCTTCATGGGAGTAGCAAGTACGTTGATGAAAGTTATAGGGCGCTGAAGGGAGGAAGACACAAGCGCAGACGCCAAGTCTAGTAAATCAAAGCTACCCGCTTGTTACGTAGTCGCGTGCAACCCTGCTGACCAACTTATTAGAGATCGTCAAAGTACAACCATCCAGACGGCTGGAATCGTGTCCCACGAACCTCGTTCTGCTCAGCCATTCTCCACGTCGCTTAGAACTTTTCGGCGTGGGCCCGGAGATCCGAATATGAGGTATTTAACAAAGAACAACAAACTTTTTCCGCGATCCACCCGGTCGATTGCCTGGTTCAACGAAAGCACTCTTGTGGAAGCCAATGAAATTGCCCCTTCGAAGTATGCTTATATTGCGAGATCCATCGAATGCTTGCGATCATTGCCGGAACTGGTCAAGACTGTCCGGTGTTGCGGAGTGTGTTCCAATACCGCAGCATGGTTGAGCAAGGTTATCAATCTCGTCTAATCAATCTCATCTTATCAATCATATAGATATGAACCCCTTCTTCTTCAGGAGTGTTCCTATTCCAACTTCGTGTTCACGTGTGTCTTGTTATCTCTCTCTTGAACATAATCACTCGGCATCATGAAGCTCATCACCTTGGCGTCGGCGCTCCTCGCCATGGGTGAGACGGCCTCAGCTCGCCTATTCCCCCGATCCAACACTACGACCACCCGCAATGCAACGTACGACTACATCGTTGCCGGCGCCGGAACTGCAGGCATCGTGGCCGCCGAGCGCCTCGCTGCCTCAGGTCGCAGCGTGCTACTCATCGAGCGCGGCGGGCCCTCCCTCTACATGTCGGGCAACCGCAAGACCATGCCGTGGAACGACACCGTCACCATATACGATGTTCCGGGAATGTCCGACTACACGGGCGCGGACCCGGATCTGCAGTATTGCAGGGATCTCGCCATCGCCGCGGGGTGCATGCTCGGCGGGTCGACGATGCTCAACGCACTCATGTTCGTCAGGCCGCGCGCGGCGGACTTTGCGGGGTGGCCCGAGGAGTGGCGCTGGGAGAACGGTGTTGCGCTGGCGGCGGAGGAATTTTACGAGCGGCTTCCGGGGACGATACTGGCGTCGGAGGATGGGAAGCGGTACGATGACGGGGCGTATGAGATCATGTCGCGCTTCTTGCAGGCCAACGGCTGGAGCGAGCAGGATGCATTGAACGATGTTGAGGCGAAGGAATTGATGTACTCGCACCCTCCGTGGTCGGTAAGTCATGGATGGTTCCATGCTGGAAGATGACATCCTCTAACGATACCGTATAGATCGCCCACGGTCTACGAGATAGCCCCGTACGGTCCATCCTCCCTGACGCAGAAGCCCTCCCCAACTTCACCCTCGAGCTCCACGCCAAGGTCCTCCGAGCGGTGCGCGACGGTAGCCTCGTCACAGGCGTCGAGATTGAACTCGGCTCCGGCGCCCGGGAGATTATCAACTTGGCCGAGGGTGGATCCCTCGTCCTTGCCGCGGGATCCCACTCCACGCCCCGCGTGCTCTTCAACTCAGGTATCGGCCCCGCCGCGCAGATCGAGACCGTGGCCTCCGGGACGACAAACATCAAGCTTCCGCCTAGGGACCAGTGGATCGAACTGCCCGTCGGCGAGAACCTCAAGGACCACGCCGTCGCGACCGTTGTCTTCCAGACCAAGGGTACGCTTGCTGCTCTGCCTGATGCGGCGTGGACGAACCCGGATGAGGAGTCTGTCGAGCTCTTTGCGCGTGGCAGTGGCCTCTTGGCGCAGTCGGGCCAGCGTCTGAACTTCTGGACGAGTGTTAACACTACCGATGGAGCTACCCGTCATATTCAGGGCACCGTCCGTGCCGACGGCAACAACACGATCGGCGTCAAGGTGTACCTCACTCACGGCACCACTTCCGTCGGCACAGTCGGCATCACGGCCGACGGAACGACCAACATGACGCAGACCCCGTTGCTCCACACCAAGGGCGACCGTGAGGCCCTGATAAAGATGGTCGATACGCTCCTGGGCTACGCCCGCCAGCCAGATAGCATATTAACCGTTGCTGAGAACGCGACCTCGGAGGCCATTGTCGCCAAGGCTGGTAGCGGTAGTCACTACCTGGGCACCACGCAGATGGGCTCTCAGAACGATGGCAAGAGTGTGGTTGACCCGGATACCAAGGTTTGGGGCACCGAGAACTTGTTCGTCGTGGATGGAAGCATGCATCCTGAGGTCCCTACAGGCAACACGCAGGCGCCTATCATGGTAGCTGCTGCGTTTGCTGCCAAGAGGATCCTGGCTCTGGATGCTGACCTGGGTTATGCTCAGTAAATGTATGTGAACCAAGAAGAGAAGTTCTGTTTTGAACGCTATTGCACAAATGTAGACATAGGCCGTGTAATAAACAAGCATGTAAACACCTCTTTCGTTCCCTTGGTTTTCCGTAATGGCTTTCCAGAAATCATTACGGCGCTGGCTGCCGAAAGACGATTGCTCAATTGTCGAGGAACAAAGCAAGACTGCTCACTTATTGATATTACCTGGTCCATACGTAGAAACAGGGGGAATGATGGTAACCTCAACTCGAGACATAAGTTCTTACCATCATGCGAGGTATCCCATTGATGCAAACTATTTTTGGCATACATTTTGTACGAAGACGGTGGTTGCTTTAGGGACAGCTTAAATTTAGAGTAGTCAGATTGTTTAGTTGAGCAGGCCAAACCTTACTTACTCCTATTGGTTTATCAGAATATACCCCTACCCTACAGCGGACGCAAGATTCTGCGCACAATAAAAATATGAGCCAAAAAAATTTCTGCTATGACAACATAGAGCTAGGTTCTCACTGCATGGTTTCGTGGTGTAGTTGGTTATCACGTCAGTCTAACACACTGAAGGTCTCCGGTTCAAGTCCGGGCGAAATCAAAGTTTTGCTGCTTGGTGTCCTTGTCACGTCTGTGGTTGACAGCGTTTCTTATTCTTTTGTGAGCTGACGACGTGCCAGCGACCACTCTGAGCCATAGATCCTTTGGAGTAATTATGGAACATCATGCATGTGCAGAGACCACTTGTTCAGTCAATTATAGCACCACGAATAATTACAAAGCTTGATACATCAGCTATCCATCACTCCCACGACCCGCCCGACAACTCGGTCCCACTCTTCGTCCCAGCGCAAACTCCCTTCTTTCACAGCTCCCACCTTGAGGTTCTTCAGCTCATCCTTGCCACTTTCACTCAACAACCTAATCAAGACTTCGGCCAGCTCTGTGGCCGTCTCAAAACCGCATCCATTCACGCCCTCCTTAATCAGCTCGGCGAAGCTCTCGTACGCAGAGTATGCCGCCACAGGCAGACCCGAGCCGAACATGTCGACTACCTTCATCGGCAAGTCGACGCCGGAGCTGGACTTGTGCAGACAAACACCAAGATCGGCGCAGGCGAGGAGCGTGGCGTACTCGCGGGTAGACAGCCATGCAGTCAGAATCGTGATGCCGGGAAGCTTGCCTTCGAGGCGGAGATTCTTGATCTTCTCTTCGTACTCGGCCTTTTGGGGACCCTTGCCGGTAATAATGGCCAGGATCGGGGGCCTGCCTACGCCGTTTTCGGTGACGGCTTCTTCGGGGTGTGCATAGGCCACGAGGGCGTCTAGGAGCAAACCAAAGTCCTCGTCAGGTGTCCAGGAGGTGCTGCTGACGATGAGACGTGTAGTGCCGTCGATGATGCTTTGAGCAACGCCTTTGGTCTCTTTGAGGCGTGAGAGAAAAGCGAGGCGAGCGTCGGATGACTCGATGGGTTGGAATACTTCGGCCGGGCGGTCGTGCAGGGTGAAGATGGGCTTCCTGTTGCTGTAAGGCTTCTCCTTGAGTTGACGCGCCATGGCGTCAGTGACGGTAAGGTTGGCGGTGGGCACGATCCTGCCAAAGTAGGTCTCGTACTTCTTGTAGAGCCATACGAGAGGGTTCTTCTGGCTGCGGCCGGTGGCCATGATGGACCAGCCGTAATTGTGCCAGTCGATGAGGAGATGACTCCCCCTCAGGAGAGACACAAGCAGAGCCAAGTGCAGGGTCGGAATAGACGGGGGGTTCTGTAAGATTCAGACAATGCATATCATTGAGATGACGGCTCACCTACCTGAATAATGATCCATCGGGCTGGGGGCGCCGTATAGGCCAGAACGTAGAAGATGGACCAAGCTTGCCAAATCACCTTGGCAGGCTTGTTAACGAGGAATGGCAATGTATTCCATTTGAAAACAGTCGGAAGGGGAGGCAGAGGGTAAAGTGCAACTCGCTCATTGCCAACGAGCTCCGGGTGGCGGGCCGTTTCCTTGTACCCAACGAGGTCGACCTTTCCTCCATGCTTCATGACGCTCAGAGCGTGGTATTGCATCCGAGGGCTGCGGCCTATATCGCCCAGCACCAAAATCTGGATATGGTCATCCTTGGGGTTTTCGGCTGCGTGATAACGGGTCGGAAGCAGGCGCGCGAAGAGGTTGATGCCGAGAGCGGCGATGAGAGTGGTGGCAATGCCAGCAAGGACAGAGAACACGAGAGGCACCACCGACATGTTGGCGAGAAGCGACGGCTGAGCGTGCGGCTGCGCGCAAGGATGTGTCGCGTGAGCTGAGGCAGCCGGTCGGGAGTGGTGATGAGAGTCGTGGTGGAGTTGCAAGATGATCGTCAACTCTCACTTGTGGTGGTATCGGTTATGCAACCTGACCCGTCCTGTCATCTGAAGTTGCAATATACCGTCTTAGCGCATGAGGGGCCTGGAATTGTGGGTGGATGGCGGGGACCAGGTCTTTTCTTCTTGTGAAGAGAATGCAGAATAAGACAAATTATCCAGGCTATCACGCGACCGACGATGGCCTCTTGTCCAATTGTCCAAGGTCCCAAAGGCTGAGAGAGCTTTCCGAAGCTACTTAACTGGGCTAGACCCCTCCTTCCAAGAGCTCGTCCTTGTTCGCGCCTTCCAACTTGGGATGGACTTTGCGATGTTGCAACGGTGGCGCCAATCAGGGGTCGTCGCACCCGATAGCAGAGCTTCGGGGAGTGGGAGAGGGAGTGGGAGTGTCACGTGGACGATAAGACAGGCGTTCGGTACGTACCCTTTCCCGTTGTGCAAGAAACTGCGAGAGAGACAATCGAGAAGCCTCGTCCATCTGTATCAAAGTGCGCTTCACAATTTTTCACAATCTTCACAATTTCTTCCTTGTTCCTTGAAAAAGGAAAGCTCGACCCGTCTTTTCGTCACCCAATCAACCAAAAACCAGCTGCCGCACATGCAAAACCGACACAGACCACCTGGAGCCTGAGCAAAAGTACAGAAAAAAGTAAAAGCCATCAATGCCTGTCACCCTGTAGTATCTGTATCTGAACTCCTCAGATAGGCATGGCTTGGCCAGGGGAACATGTTGCGATGGGGCTGGAGCCATACATTATGGAGAGTTCTGTAGTAGTGTAGTGTAGAATGTGTACGATAACAAGTGTTAGCTACCACACCGCCTTCTTCGCAGCCGTCTCATCGCAGATTATCAGGGCCTGGGATCGGGGTCGCAGTCAGGCTGTCTGCGTGTCTCTCTCTTCTTGGCGCCTGCTTGCTCGCCTGCATGGGCAACTTTATGCAGCCAGCTCCTCGCCGCCCGGCAGCAGCCAAGCGTCCACCCCTCCCTCTCCTGACGGTTGTCTAATTCCAATGGCGAATCACAGACACTGCCACAACGAACGTGCCGCCAACTTCTCCTCCCCACACAGAGAAATCTGCAGGGGTTGATTGCTGGATTCCTTATTGGGACAAGGTGGGAGATTCATCTGAAGGCGCTGAAAGGAGGCACCACCCGACATGCCATGCATCCCGTGGATTCGGCCCCAAAAAAAACAAAAAAAAACACAACAACGCTGGCATCCCACATTTGACAGACTGGTGTCTGGCAATTGTTCGTGGCTGCTTGTTGTTCACTTTAACCAGGCGCTTCTCCTCAGTTTGACTTCCAAGACATCTTCTCCAGCACATATCTCCGTTGCTCCAAGCCAACTGTCTGCATCCGCTGCTTCCAGCATTGTCTGTGCGGCTCGCCAGCACGCCCATCGACGATCAAATCTCCCGTCGTCCCCCTCCCAAAGCCTCTCAGCCCAGCTCAGCATTGGGATTGCGGCGCAACGTCATTGACGGGGCGACTCCATTCCGGCCTTTTAGCCTGTGCCGGTTCCCTGAACTGTTGACGCTGCCGCCGCCGCCTTCGGCTCAAGGTACCACACCACGGCGGGCACACGACTCTCGCTTCTCTCTCCTCCCTCCCAGCTCCGCGGCATTGGATGTCCCACGACACCCCTATTTGCAACACCCCTCGCCATTTCGCATATTCGCTACTGTCACTCGTCGTCGTCGTCGTCAAGACGCCGCAGAGAAAAAATACTACGCGGATTACCTTCGACCCATGACTCGGGGCTACCCATGATAGGGGGATCTTGGTAAAGATCTCAAAGCAACGGGTCCTCGGTGGAGAGACGCACGAGGACGACCCAGAGAAAATACGACAGAGTGGACGAGTGACGCCCTTTCTCTCCTGTCTCCGCCGACGCCGATAGCGACAGCGACACCAATCCCCGACCCCGGATCTGGGTCCCAGATCGACCTCTACGACGCGCTGCAGTCAACATGGCCTCGTCCTACGCCTTGCCATCCTCTGCCCTCCCCCACGCCCATCATCACCACATGCACTCCCACTCCCACTCGCCGCCGTCCCTCCATGCTTTGAAGTCGACAATGTCCAACGGCGGGCTGCATACGCACAGCCAAAGCCAAGACTCGACCGGCAGCGGCCACGCACACGATCATGATCTTTCACACAGTCACAATGGCCACGCCCACGGCGGTCACTCGCACTACCGCGCGAACTCGAGCCAATCCTCCCATCCTCGAGAAAAAGCGCCGCCTCAATCGCTCGCGACAATGGACGGCTGGAAGACAGACACCACACCGAGCGGACGCCAGCTGTTGACCCCCACGACTGGGTCTTTCTCAGCGACATTCCAGCCTCTCGACACAACGTTAGATCACCACAACCACGACCATGACCATGACCACGGACATTGCGATGGACACAAGCATCATGGTCATTCTCATGCCCATGCCCATGCCCATGGTCACGACCACGCGAAGCCATCGCTATTCACGAGGGTCCTGCTAAAGTACACGCCGGCCGTTCCGGTTCTCCACACTATCCTCGTGGAGAAGGACTCGAGAAGAATCTTCTACTTCATGACGTGAGTTAGCTGGTACAGCTACCGCTCGTGGCCCAACTGACACTCCATCCGCAGTCTCAACTTCGGCTTCATGGCCGTGCAGGCTTTCTATGGCTACGTCACCGACTCGCTCGGTCTGCTAAGCGACACGATCCACATGTTCTTCGACTGCTTTGCCCTGTTCGTCGGTCTTTGCGCCGCGGTCACGAGCAAGTGGCCCCAAAGCCAGCGGTTTCCCTTCGGTCTGGGGAAGATTGAAACGCTGAGCGGCTTTGCCAACGGCATCTTGCTGATGTAGGTCCTACACCATGCAACACGCCCTATGAAGGCTAACCGATATCAGGCTTTTGAGCGTTGAAATCATCGTGGAGGCCTTCGAGCGAATATGGGAGGGCCAGGAACTCCACCGGCTGAGAGAGCTTCTGATCGTCAGCTTCCTCGGCGGCGTCATAAACCTGCTAGGTCTATGGGGCTTCGGCCATCATCATCATGGCCACGATCACGGCCACGGGCACTCGCACTCACACGGTGAACACGACCACGGGCATGACCACTCGCACGGGAAGAAGCATGACCACACGCACTCGCATCACAACGACAACATGGAGGGTATTTTTTTGCATGTTCTGGCCGATACGATGGGAAGTGCCTCGGTGGTACTATCGACGATCCTGACGTACTACACGGGTTGGACGTTCTGGGACCCCCTCGCGTCCTGCGCCATCGCGATCCTCATCTTCCTCGCGTCGATCCCGCTCATCAAGTCGTCTGCGCGCAACCTCCTCCTCAACGTCCCCGATGACGTCGAGTACAACCTGCGCAATACGCTCGCGGGGATCCTGCAGCAGAAGGGCGTCGTCAACTATTCGGTGCCCAAATTCTGGATGGATGACCGCAGTAGCGAGGACTCGGGCGATAAGCTGCAGGGTATCGTGCACGTGGTGGCGGGCCGGGGCGCGAGCCTGGATGAAGTCCGGGACCGGGTGAGGGAGTACCTCCTCAAGAACTCGATGGACATTGTAGTCCAGGTCGAGAGGGAAGGAGACGCCAGCTGCTGGTGCGGAGTGGGACGGTTGACGGGGCTGGCTACAACACCGCTCAAGAGGACTTTTTAGGAGAGCACGCAGTCAGTGACGCCCGTGCCAATCATTGTTGAGACGTTGGCAGATCACAACATTTACATGATGCGGCTTGGGGATAAATCTAGTCCGTGTACTCTTTTTTGTTCTTCATGGATTAGACAGCGGTACGGAGGGGTAAGACGAACCGCATAGAGGCTTGGTGGTAGAGGAAATCCCCCGTTTTAGAGAAGCGGGTTTCGCGAGGCCTAGCACTTTTTGGGCCTTTCCGTCCACCGTGCCGGTTGACTTGTTATCCATTCTCATTTGGCTTGTGTTTTGTTTGTTTTTGTTGGAGTCTCGGGACGTTCATACACAGGAACTCAACATCATGGGAGGCATTGCGACGGCCATTCAGAGACTTGTATGAGTAGACGCGCGCATACATGTTTTGTGTGTGCGCGCGCGGCAATGGAAAAACTAGATACCCCTGAGACCGAGATTGATGTTGCAGCTGACTGGACTTGACGGTGGTGCGAGACGTAATTTATGGCGTGTGATGTTGGTGATGACGGGGGTAAAAGAAATCTCCGTCGACCCGAAATGCCACTCAAAAGATCACCTTGGGTCATGACATAACATCGCAAAGTGACCCAACCCACAGTCGTCACCCCGCTTCGGCCTCTTGATGAAGGAGGAGGTCCTGGTGGTCTAGGCTCCGCCTTCTTCCTCACCTCCGTCCGCCCGGCGCAGCTCTTGGGGTTGGCTGTGGGGGAGTGATAGTGTCACTTGACGCGCCGACATGACCGGGGGGGTTCAGGTATGGATGAGGGAGAAGTGAGATTGGGTGCTTTGGATTGTGCCGCATCTGGCGGCTGAAGATGGATGGTGACCGCAGGCTGCATGATCTCAAGTTTAAAGAAAGCGGAATATGCTGCGGATTACATGATGCAGGTCACGCATGGTGAGCGGTGAACCGATGGGAAATCGCCGTTTCCCCGCGGGTTTGTGTTGGCGAGATATTGAACTGAGGGGTTGTTAGGGGGCCGGGTGCGAAAAGACAGAATGTGTCTCGCCATTGACTCTGAGACTCTTTTAGGCATGTCAATTCCCTCGCGGGATTGACTCTTGCGTAGCTGATGCCCAAGGCAGAGCGCGTCCCAGTGTCTAAATCATGTCGTTGATTGCTCTGTGTTGTGTTTACCATCGCAGACCTGATGGAATGTCACATGGAAAAATGTCAGTTTTGTGGAATTGACTTCGTCCCATAGACCGCCCCCGTCAGCATCATCCATCATCCATCATCCATACACTTCGGATCACACGACCGCAGGCCGGAGATGGGGAGAAAAAAAATCAAGAAGCGTGCTCTTGGAAATGTACAGAGTTGCGGACAACTGGCTAGCATTGTGTGCGCATCCAGGAAATATTTGCCTAGCCCATCGCACACGCACACGACATGTGCATGTTTTCTCCAGGTCGATGGTGCAGCGCCACGTTCCCCGCTAAAGCAGGGCCCCGGTTTAGGCCAGGTCCCCTCTCCCCAAGTGCGAGTCCCCCAAACCTGCCCCCCCGGATCGCGGAGCATTCGCCGCTGCACCACAATGAGCCGAACGACCGAGGCACCATTGCGCAAGCGCTGAACGGGCCAAGTTGCACCAGAAGTCACCTCACAGTTTCATCCCGCGCGCCGGGATGAGCTCTCTCGAAAAGTTGGCTCTTGGGGGGACTGTCCTTTTTGAGCTCTTAGTCAGTTGCACCGGCCTTTTTCTAGAAGCATTGCACAACCTCGACTCTCGCATCTCTTGAACGAAACTGTGACCGCAGAACATCACAAGCCAGAGGCCACCCGCCTCCCCCAATAACTGGAGTAAACCAGTGGATCACACAAACGCTGAATC